>JAEUWP010000221.1:0-108651 GCA_018524725.1 Podaxis mareebaensis | reverse complement strand
GATTTGACAAGATATTTTCATCTACATACGATCAGATCACTAATTCTCAGAAATCCCACGGGGGACTTTTCACTGGGGTTTACCCGTCGCCGAATGAGCCGTGTTTCGGCTAGATAAGCACCAAGCTTGCGTGGGTAGAAGACTTCTTAGAGGATTCCTTAACACGTCAGTGTGTGTAATCGAGTACGGCCAGTAGAATGTGTAACCTTGTGCGACTGCTGAGGGCGCTCGGCCAACGCGAGCATCATGTGGCACATGATATGATCTACAATGCATGATTGAATCCACATCAGATTTGTCGATGTCGCGTCCGAAGCGTAGATTCTGGGTGTAACCAATTAGAGGTACATTTGTCAATTGTCGCACAAAGTCTAATGGCCTCTCCAGTTGTTGCGCACGTAAGCCCGCTTTGTTTCACCAATGTTCAGAATATAAGTATCGCTGATTTTCTTACGAGCATACATTTGTCATCCCACTGAGTAAGATACCCACCCCCGAACCGCTCCATTCTCGAAGCGAGTCAGTTGAGGACTCACCAAATTTATTAGCTGATGGCGAGACCAATATCGGCCATACTTGCAGGGTTGCCTTAAAGATGTTCATCGGTACGGACGGTATTTGCAGTATGTTCGTGGTGGCGAACGAAGTTTCTATGTGCCAGGGCCCAGTCATGAATAACGTGCATACAAAGTATGATATCGTGCAACCAACTATTATATGGGTACTATAACTGTCCAAGGAAATTGATCGTATGATACAACTAAAGTGAGAAGCATTGGGGAATATGCGGGATATTGGATATTATCTACGAGTCTAGCTGGCAACACCGACACACACAACCGTCCATTTCACATCCATGAAACAGAACTACGACAAACTCAAAGAGGCAGCGCAAGAGAGCAGAGCCTTAGGATGGTTACTGTCATATTCTCGTGAGCGTGAGACCAACAAGCACGAAAATAATGGTGGTAGGTGGCGTCACAACACAATACGACCAGAAAATGGTCCGGGAGATGAGCCGTTCAAACGCATCGCCTGATGCAGCTTGCGTGATCTGCGCCAACGTAAGCGCGGGTGGTGAAGCCACAAGCAGGACATTGGCCACAACAAAAACGGGACTATTCAAAAATAGAATATCAGGATCAGAAGAAGCTTCGGAGGCATGTGAAACTAGGACACGTACTCCTCGAACACAGCGTGGAAGTCATACTTCGCTGAAAACACGATGAGCGGCATCAACGCCAAAGGCGTCAATATCATCCTCGAGATAACGGAAATGATGACTGTCTTCGTTTCTCCTTTTCTCGAAGCAGGCTGTTTGAGCGAAGCGGGCGTTTCCATGTGGGTTGTCTTTCCGAAGAAGCCCCGGACGGTGCCGACCAGCGTCGAATTCGACTGCTTTGTTGTAAGCATATTGGGAACGTTGGACGTGCTATTTCCAGCCTTCGGTGGGTCGGGGTAAAAATAGGCTCCTAACACGATCAGAGTGACGGGAATAGAGCATTTGCCGGCGGAGGAGATAGCGCCTGTGATTGGTTGGGCATTAAATTGCAACCAACGTTGGAGGGAAGGAATACAGGCAACGATGAGAGATGCAACGGAAGCCCAGAGTGGAATAGTCATGAAGTCGTTGAAGGCAGCCCAGGCACGTAAAATACGTCTTTTGATTCGTTCGAATATACTTGGATTTTGCCGCTGGACGAGGCTGGGCAGTTCCGCATCCTCAATATCACGGCCGGGGGAAGGTTCTGCATCATACTGATCGAGGTTGGCGCGGGACCGGTTAGGCGAGTTGGGGAAGGAGTTGTAGAACGTTGTTCGCCGACGGAATGGAGGATGCATTCCATGCGACGAAGGTTGAGTTACGATCACTTGTGGAGTTCTGGCGTCGTCATCGTCATCAGTCGAAGAACCCGAAGTAGGACTATTTGTTTCGGTATAACGATACTCGTCGTTGTGGTTGAAACCTCCGAGAAGCGGTGTACGTTCATCCACCTCAGTATCTGTCGTCTCAGGGTCCGCTTGCGAAAGCAACCGCACACCGTAGCTCCATCGTAGCTGTCAAGATGTGTCATTTAGTGAACAAGCTGGTACAAGATATCGGGGGTAGTGAACTTACAATCATACCGAGGGTGCTGTACATAACCAGGTAAGTCAAGGCACGTCCAAGCATTGTATTTTTGTTATCATCCTCGTCCCATTGGAGATCTGGAACGGTTACAACAAGGCTTTGCATGAGGGCGATAGGGAGCGAGTTTGAGTTCATAAACATGGCTGCTGCCATCGCGAAACTCCTAAAATAGGACGCACGTTCGTTAGTACGGGGATCCTGGAAGCACAGAGTAACATTGTACGGTACCTCTGAGATCGTTTCAACTTAAACAATGAACCTAGTACAAAGGCCAAAATTCCAGAGACGGCTGTGACGATGATGAAGAAGATTGGAATAACCCATAATTCACGTAGTTTTTCTGTGGCAGTCAATCGTTAATTAGTACTTAATACGAAGATGCAAGCAAAAATACGCATACGGGGCGTCAAGAAAAATGCCACTTTTGAGAACAACAGAGCAGGAGTGAAAAGCGAGACATTGAGGTGGTTGAGTTGCTGTTGGTGAACGGACGTCAGCTTAGCAACCGGGAGACGAAAGAGATGGCTTACGAACCTTCTGTGTTTTCTTATCGAGGATTCCGCGACCTGCAAGAATATAGCCTGCAAGGCATAGAAGGAAGACCTCGAGAATAGACTAGATATGCGGAACACCAATGAGTGTCAACAGCGTAGGGGAGACGCGTCAATGAGCACGTACGGTAAAGACAACGAAAAGCAGAGAACCAAAGGGGGTGGCCGGGTCGTCGTCTTTGGTATAGGACCCAAGCATGAAGCGGTTTCAAGGACAAGGTGGGGGGATGGAATGAGAGAAGTGAAGTGAAGGTGGCGTAAAGATAAGGCACCAGGCAAAGGGGTGTGGGTCATCGCTGCGGGTCATAAAAAGCCAATTCCGCCTCGGCCTACACCGCCACTCGTCCCGTTGGAAATCAATTCTCTCGGCAACAGGTGTCACGCCCCCTGTGACACTCTTGGCGCCCGATGACACTGGCGTGCTCTAAGATGCTCTGCCTCACGACACACTGCCTCGACTGACCCGTATTCTCTTCGTAATCGAAGAGCATTCAACAAGACTCCTTCACAGCTCTCAAAAACTCGAGGACATCTTGGCCAGTGGAACCTTGCGACGGCCAGCGTCGTTTCAAATTTAATATTTGTGGATCGTGTGTATACCAACTGATCCCATCAGCTCCAAGCACACCCCAGGGCTCCTTCAACGACATCATACATCTGTAACTGCTCTATCATCCTTTGAGTCAAAACAAGCGGATCCTCTCCACACCATTCAACGTATAATCCCATGGCCTGGCGTTGCACAGGAAAGACAAATTCCGAACTCATCAACAACATGGCAAAGAACGGCATTTTCCATGCAGAGCGAGTTGCTAAGGTCAGCACCGCTTTCGTAGCTATGCTTCAGGATTCACGTTGCTAATGCACCAGACACTTGCTTCCCGATCTTCTCGTTTCGACATTGCCGGGCCTTCAGGCAATGGCAAGCGTTGATCGGGCCAACTACGTACTGAACAAGGCCGATGCATACGAGGATGCTCCTCAGTTGCGTCCTACCCGATCCGTCCCAAGGAACTTGGCTCACTCGTGTCACTGACAGAGTTATCGGACATGGCGCTACCATCAGTGCACCACACATGGTTAGCAATCAGCTTCCCCACACGCCGCTAGGAACGTATTCTTCGAATACTTCCAACTGACCCACTCCGACAGCATGCCTACGCCACAGAACACCTCCTTCCTTTTCTCAAACCAGGAGCTAAAGTCCTCGATATAGGGAGTGGATCCGGCTACCTGACCGCTGTCTTGCACCACCTTGTTGGCCCTACTGGAAAAGTCGTGGGAATCGACCACATTCCGGAGCTCGTTGACTTGTCCATTACCAATTTGAGGAAGGACGGGCTTGGCGAGGCTCTTGAGAAGAAAGAAATCGAAATGATAGCGGGCGATGGAAGGAAGGGGTATCCGAGTGGCGGTTGGTACTCAAGATTTCTTGGACATCCTTGGCGACTCACGTTCGTGTTGACTGGGTTGGATTAGGCCCTTATGACGCAATCCACGTTGGTGCAGCTGCGCCTACACTGCCTTCAGAGCTCGTCGATCAACTCGCGTCCCCGGGTCGGATGTTCATTCCGGTTGGAACGTTTATGCAGTACATTGAGCAAGTTGATAAGGATGAGCAGGGGAAGGTGACCTCCAAGAGAATCATGGGAGTCTCAGTAAGTGTCCAAGCGAAAGAACTGGCCGTTGAGCAATTAATTCATTGTCGCAAGTACGTTCCGTTGACGGATAAATCTCGACAATCTACTTTCTAAACTCGAAACAAAGAAAGTCAGAACCTGTATCAGTACTCTCAATAAAACATTTTCAATGTATCGACTTTGCTGGCTCCCTGCGGTGCACGGCGATCGGTGAACGTTTGAGTAACCTTCCCTGCCAACCGAACTCGGACTTGGCCACGCATAGGTAGGCATACGACTGAGTAGGTGCTGTGAGGTCATTCAGTAACCATCCGGATTATCATTGCTCTCAATCGTACAGATAACGATTATGCAACGTCCAGACTATCCAAAGGTGCTCATTGCAGTAAACTAATTATCCCAAAAGTCCATGCAGCGTCCATGCAGGTGTCCATGCAGTACTCATACAAGTCGATTTGAAGTCCGCCAGAGTTCATTAAAGTCCATCAAAAGTCCAATATGCCACCAGTGCGCCCAAATGTTCATTAACCACGGGCTATTGGCTACGTAGGCCAATGTCTGCCCCTTCAATACCTAATGCTGAATGTTGGACCGGAATTCCCAGAATCACCGAACACTATGATTACGGGGGAAGAGGAAGGGCGCTGGAGCATTAGCGCTGGCAATACACCAAGTACAAGCTTGCATACTCACAAACAATCTGATAGTCGTCTCCAACTTGCACCTTCGGCACTACAACTTGGCGTTGTCCATCAAGAATATCAAACCCTGTTGCCAGAGGGTGTTCTAAATGGTGGTGAATTAGCAAAAGACCGTATCTCAACAACAAAACAGCACATACGATAGTCCAAACGACCACCTTTGGCAAGGACGATTGTTCCAGTCCGATTCGTAATCTGTTTCGGTGGGCGCGACGTGTCCCTGCATTACCCAACGAACAAACTCTAGTTAGCGGGCGATGGCTTCCGCGCTTTCCCGGAAGGGCGAACGCACCACGTCACGAGTTGGTCACTTCCAATTTTCCATACTGCGCCAGCTGTAGGTGTCAACAACCGTGGCGTGTACACATCCGCTGGTGCAGCGTGAGTGATGCCTGTGAAAGCAGCAAGGAGAGTAACGGCCGCGACAGAGAGTTTCGTGAACATTTCGGAAAGGAGGAAGATGCCTCGTTATAAGTGTAAAAGGAAAGTGAACTCTTGCGAGAGCAGAAGAGGGGGGGCAAGTGGTGAAAAGGGAGAAGGTAGGAAATGTCCTCGGGACGAGGAGGACCTTGGTTGGTATACCTGTCATTTATACGTTCTGTCAAGGAACATCAATCACTCCACCACCACTCGTTGTATCCCACGTACAAGGCATATGAGCGCACAGCAGGTGCAGGCAGTGACCAGCCGAGTTCTAATTGCCGTGAAGTTCTGACGGGAAAGGGCAAATTTGACCGTCTGCCGTATTCTAATATAAGATCGTATGAAAGAATCAGAGTTCTTTTCAGAGAACGAAGCACTGACACGGACTAGAATGAATTGCTAACGAAACTCGGCCTCCATTTGCTTCAGAAGTGAGCGGTGCATGACTTGAGCTTGAGGGTTGGGATGATCTAAGCATCTTGGGGAAATACGGCCAATAATACCGCCCTCCTGCGTTCTTTTAACGCCCCATCATTTCCTACCCTGTTGGATCAAGCACGACGCGAATCAACTGCGGGCAAATGGAAGTCTGTTTTTCGTGTAAAGTAGTTCTGACCAATGCACTGGGACCAGCTGCTGTGGTTCAGGTGGAGCTTCGAGTCGTGAACCAGGACAACCAACATTGCAACGTTGTGCGCGAAAATTATCACATTCAGGACCTCTACTACGAGCCTATACGACTTGGTGCTTTAATTACCTGGCCAATCAGCAACGGCTTCTTGAAACGTGGCAGAAAAACTTACCATTGTTAACAATTAAACCTTCGCTCCACAAGTGTGCTTGCCATCATCCTTTCCTTCATGGTCTTCCTTGCCATCGCTAGTTTTCTTTCCTCTGCCTTTGAAACCCCACCGTATTTGATTAGCGA
Source organism: Podaxis mareebaensis (assembly GCA_018524725.1). Lineage (NCBI taxonomy): Eukaryota > Fungi > Basidiomycota > Agaricomycetes > Agaricales > Agaricaceae > Podaxis > Podaxis mareebaensis. The sequence goes on along the minus strand of JAEUWP010000221.1, from coordinate 102,277 downwards.
GCCTAATCTGTATTCCCTCCCCATCCTTTATCATACTATCTTTATCTTTGAGGTCTGAGCCGTTAATGCCGTAACCTGCCAACTCGTCCGCCCATGCCCAGACCAAGCCGGGATTCTTGAGGAAGCCTCTCCCAACAATGATGGCGTCACAGTAACCTTCGTCGAGCAACCGCTCTGCAGTGATTCCGCTGGTTATAGCACCGACGCTTGTGACTAAGAGACGCTTCGGCCTGGTCGTGGGGTCAGCGTCTACGTCGGATTCTGGCAAGAGGCATCAGAAGCTGCGATAGGGCGAGGCGCGTTGACGTACTAGAAGGAGCCGGATAGGCACCCTTAGCACCAATGGCCTTCATAACATCACGCGCAAATGGGCTCTGATAAGCGGGACCGGGATAAATCTTCTGCTTTGGGTGGTTGCCGCCAGACGAGACGTCCAAGAGATCGACACCGTGCTCGTACAGAATAGGAGCAAGACGAGTCGTATCCTCAGAAGTCCACGATGGTTCGTTAGGAAGGCTTTCTTCCAACCAGTCCGTAGCGGAAATCCTGAACTTCGTGTCAGCCTCCGAGGGAAAAGCGGATATGCGCACTATAGTTATACCTGAGAAATAGCGGCATATAGTCAGGCATAACCGCACGAACAGCATCGACGACCTCTAAGGTAAACCGGATTCGGTTTTCGAAGCTCCCGCCATACTCATCGGTTCTCTTGTTGCTTATCGGACTAATGAAGCTGTCCAAGAGGTAACCGTGCGCGTTGTGAATCTCGATTACATCAAAACCAACTTCGATAGCTTTCTTTGCGGCCTCGGCGAACTCGCCCACCAGTCCTTTGATCGCCTCGCGAGTGAGTTCCTTGGGTTTCGGGTACGAATCCTCGTATGGGATATCCGAAGGACCCCAAACGTCATCAGGCCAACCGCCAACTTCCTTGGAAGCCATAGGGTCACCGTCTATCCAAGGCGCCACGGTGGATGCTTTTCGACCCGCATGTGCGAGTTGAATACCGATCTTCTGAGATTGGGAATGAGCGAAGTCGACAATCTGCTTGAGAGGTGGCAGCTGATGCCGGGACCAGATGCCAGAGTCCTGAGGCCTGAGGTGTGATGCGGCCATTGGGGGTGACGGCAGTTGCTTCTACCATTGTCAATCCGGGACCTCTGGTAAATATTCCGCCCACTGTCAAGGTGTAAGAGAACATCCATCCACTGGATAAGCGTGCTCTTGAACTCACGATGAGCAAGATGCCATGGTGTCATTGCACCATCCTGTGCAGAGTACTGACACAAAGGCGAAAGCTAGTGTCAAATATGTCCAGTCTTGTTGGGAGATCGCCATCAATGAAGCAGAAACATACCCAGATGCGGTTCTGGAAAGTGACGCCACGGATTCGGAGAGGTCTGAAAAGCGTTGGAATGGGCTGTCCGTTTGGTTGGGGATCGATTGCAGTCCCCGATGGTGGAATCTGAGCAGGAGTGAAATAGGGCACGCTCTGAGCAGCGACGTTCACGTTGTTAGGAGCCATGAAATAGTTGGGCAAGTGCGTCGGGACATGGTCCTTATGTGTGTAAATTGGAGAGGATGTGTAATAATAACCAGTGTCTGAGAATTGAATGACGTTGGCGTGTCCACGGAGACAACAGTACAAGCCAAAATTGGTCGACGGTGTTCACGGTTCACCTTCTGTGAGACCAAATAGATACTATGACAGAAACATTGGGCTAAGCTAGAGGCAATGAAGATTGTATTGCAACCTGTTTCCAATGCAGTACCTCAGAGACACCGTTGTTTCTTTTTTGATGGCGCAGGATGATTCTCACTTTTTCCGTGTCTTGCGCGTAAATTCTCCACAGCCATGACACTATCAATCAAGACCTCTTATAGCACACCAACAAAACCCACCACTTTATGTATCTGCTATCTCGGCTTCCTTCCATTGTGCTCTTGATCAAAGTATCTTTTTGGGTCAAAAGTTCCACCATCACTTAGTATGCTCCTTCTTGTGGTACGCATGTTCTCACATAGCCAAAAGAGAAGCCATGCAATGCACACTGCGCAATATAGAACTTCCGTTGGCTCCCTTCAGTTGAAATCTTCCGAGATGATCATTTGTTCATCACGAACTCTTCGGCATCCTCGATGGTTGTTCATCAGCCCAATCATCAAGCATCTCCACTGAGTATCCTTACATTGACCATATTCCCTCTGAAGAAGATAAGAGGCAAGGACCTTCCACTTCCTTCCTGTTGGTGTTTTCCTACATCATCGCTTTGAGCTCCTGTGGTTTAGATCTTTAGCATGCCCTCTGCTGTTGGCCATTTGCGCATCGATGGATGCATGTTGGCTGCGGTCATTCTTGAAACCTTATTCATTGGTGAGTTGTCTTTTTTCGGTATTCCTGATGGGACAATTTATCTGACCTTGCATGTTGCACAGGCATATATTATTGCTTACTTGCTGGCACGATAGAAGCACTGATTGAGCGAGCAAGAGAACGCAAAGAACACTTCCTTAGGCCAATATCAGTCGTAGCAGCAGTTCTTTCCCTTACGATATCATCCGTATGCCCTTCTCCGGTGTTCACCCACTTCTCAACTCACCTATTGGCTTATAGCATTGGATTTTGGACATAGTCACTGCATTTGACGCATTCATTCACCCACATGACCTTTGATTCTGCCACGAACCCGACACGTTTACTCTCGCAGAAGAAACATACTTAGATTTAGCTGATTGGAAACAGGTTGCCAACTCTGCCTTCTACGTGACTACCACCGTCGTTGGGGATTCATTTATGGTAAGTTCCATATTTTGATTTGGGCCCGTGCTGACAACGTGCAGGCATACGGGCTATACATCGTCTGGGAAAGGAACAAGTGGATTGTAATCCCTCCGATCATTCTTTCCCTGGCTCTTGTCGGTGAGAACCAGCCACAGTTCCAATCTGATTCGAGACTCACCAGCTCCAGGCACTGGTGCAGTGATCACATACTTCTTCTCACAAGCAGCGCAGCCCATGTTCGAGGCTGCTGGACCTTGGACTACCGCATCATTCATTCTGACATTCCTGTAAATAATCACACACCTTGAAGTGTCCATTTTACTAATCTAATGTTGTAGATGTAACATCTATTCTACGGGTAAGCATGCCTATGTGGCATGATAAAGCAGGTAATGAATCATTATTGCCCGATTTTAGGACTTATCTCTATCCGTATCTTCATTTCTGATCGCAAATTAAGATCTTTAACCACCACCTTCTATGACTTAGGTGTAAGCAAACCTATCTTTGCTATAATGATGTAGTTCTTATGTAATTCTCAGAGAGTTAGGAAGATAATAATCGAGGCTGCCGTTTGGTACAGGTGGGTCTGTGACAAGCTGAACACGGACCCTAATACTGACTAACCCAATATAGCATATGTGTAATTATTTCCTTGGGAGCCCAAGTTGGAAACTCGAACATTCAGTTTACTTGCGTCGCAGTAGTAAGTTATCCATTTCCTAATTTCCTTCAGCTGCACCTACTCACAAGAGATGCTATCTGTTAGAATAATCCTGTTATCATTAGTCTCAGTTTCTGTTCCTCATTCCTGCCAAATTCCAGACTAACTCGCTGTGAAGGGCATTATTTTCTGCATGATCGTAACTCGAGCGCATCGCCCTAATCGAGGCGAGGGACAGTGTTTACAAAGTCAGACCCGGCCTCTGCAATTCAGTACCGACACCGAGGTCTCTTGGTCTATGAGGGTTGCCACTCCCATTAGCCCGCACATAGCAGCAACACCCAGAGATAGGCAAATATGAGCAAAGTTGGAGGGGCAGAAGGCGTTTTGGGGATATCTTAAGAGGTTCTATACTATTCTCAGTTTAGTACCTACCAGGATTAGCTTCGTCACGGAACATAAATAACCTTGAGCATCACAAAGAGACAGATGGTTTATTATTTGAGCGAGAATCAAAGCTCGGCGTCCTCCAGTAAACAGATCAATGTATCTTAAGAGCACTGGTTTTGTCCCTGAAACATGGAAAATGAGTTAGAAGATGATGAGCGCCGACATGCTAGTCTGAAAAAAGTGGAAAATAAAAATATGCTTCTCCCAACACTTCCATAGCTCGACCTCCAGCTTAAACCCGTTTGGATGGTAGTTGATGGATGCCACTGCCGTGCACTAACAGGAAATATACAAGTAGTAGTGTCGAATGCATACACAGTTGATCCCCTCATAAGCTATGTCCAAAGGTGCAGCTGTCACCACTGCTTTCAAGGCATCACAGCTTGCCAATTATTGAGCTGGTGTGTTTACCACATAGCCATCCATTGAAATGGCTACTGATGTTTTCCATTCTCCTCCTCAGTTGCAGGTGCTGCCTTGTTCATCTATGATTCCATTCTTCTACTGTCAACAGAGGTTGGTGCTGCACAGAGGTCATGATATTTGCAGCTTATTCACTTGCGTGATTATAGGTCTCCGAGAAGGTATACTGGTAACTCCCCTTCAATGAGATACTATGTGTTATGATACTCAAGTGCTAATAGGAACCCTGGACCACGATCAGTGGCCACAACAACCTACCCAGTAATGAAGCTAATGGGTATTCTCTATTTTATGTGAGTGCCTCCTTCCGTCATTCCTGTACCTCTGACTGAATAGACACACTTTAAAGAGGATTACTATATCGTTAGTATCACCTTAAATCTCACAAATCTATGCTCAACCCAGCTCCCAGAGCGCATTTTTCCCGAAGTTACTTATGCTGTAAGCCCCTGTTGTGGAAGTGATCTTCTGGATTTATGCAAACTTTTTTCACAGGGGTAAATAGTCTTTATGATAACATTGGTTCAGTTTAACTTACTGAACAACATAGCTGTCTGTTGACCTTTTGGGCAATGGGAATGTGAGTGCGTGAGCCTAGTATCGTACTGTCACACCAATATCAAATTCACAGTGCAATTGACATCAGTTACACTTCTATTATCAAAACGATTCTTGTACTGAGGTTGCGTGCCTTATACCGCCATGAGCACAAAGGTGACCCCCAAATAGGAGTAATTGTCGAGCTTCAGTACTAACAGCATCTTGCCATAACAGTAACACTTCTACTCTATGCCTTGATGACCAGTTAGTGTCCAGTCCTTTGAGTCAGGATGATTCCCTATTAACTTGTGTTTAGTCGAGCTTCTGGTACACAGCACCTTTCAGAGACCCTATACTGCCTACAAACAGGTTCTTCCATTTAGAGCACCATAATCGCATTCATTGGCTTTGTTGCTGTCAATTCCAAATATCCAGCAGTTATACCTTTCCCATTCCCTGGATGCTGGCAAGAAATTCCACGAGGACCATTGCAAGCTTTCTATCAGAAAAGTGGGCTCGCACTCTGGTATACCCCACACTTCAACCTATGTGATGCAGAGACTTACCTTGTCTCATCTCCAGGATAACTAGGCTTGTGACAACAAGTATGTACACTGGGATGCAATGTGTCTTGACTCGTCCTGATTCAATCTCAAACCCAGGCATTGAGGTGGTATTAATGCTGCAAAAGTTCTGCCAGGTACTCAGGAAAGAGGGAAGAAACTCAGAAGCTTCGCCTTGGTTGGTGGTCGCAGAAATGCGACAGGTTACTCCTATTCTCTATGTTTTCTACCGTGATGGTGCCTTGCTATTCATTCCATGAGTTATAGTCCCTTCTCAATCCCCCGGAACGCCCTTTGACAATTTCTTGATTTCACCAAGGATTTTCGGTGAGTATCCACTATGAGGTCTCTATTTCAGATATCGTACCAACCACCATAATGGCGACCATATTCTCAGTGGTTATCTGTTTCGGATGCGTTTCAAAGATCCTGCCACTGTCATCAATGATTGGCAGCATAGACTGGAGCTTGCAAGTCTTGTCCCTCTCCTCGTACATCATGTGTCATCTGACGACTCACAATCATACAGATGGTTGTTACTCACATACCAAGTTTGCGTAAGTGGAATTGTGTCGTTATCATCACTGAGCCTCACAACATAATCCTATTCAGGGGTCTCGTTTGATACTCAATATTCGTCAAGAAAACTGTAAGCTAACAGGGAGCATGATTCCTGCTTACATCTCGAGTCTGCAATTCGGCTCTCAGCAAAGCCAAGATGGAAAGCCTGGGTATGAGATGACCTCCATGAATAGCGCGACCTGATGCGTGCCATAATACATGACTGCTTACTCTCCATATCTCTTGCAACCCATATCGTCAAATTTTTTCCCCAAAATGTACACTAGAAACATGGTTCTTTCTTGAACATAGTGATCCAGGTTTTGACTTCAATTGCAAAGCTATGAGAGACAGTCCCCCAATGCTGGTTGCTCTATAATCTCTGATAACACCCTCTGGCTCTCACCCACTAGTAGGGATCCTGAGTCGCTACAACTGAGCCTCAGCTATTTACATCATTTGTGCCCGACGAAGCTTTCAGTGTCGCATAGTACTGATCTAGCATGGCCAAAGGCTCTCGATGCCTGCCATCGTCGTGCCTGCATGGTCACTCTCGAGATAATTTCACAACCAAACACTCGCGTGCCCGGTATGAGATAAAAGCTCAGACATCAATGGAAGTTAGCTGGAACCATACAGGTGAAACCAAAGAAGCACAGGATGGAGATCCTGGCTGTTCGGCTGTCCCAAACGCGCATGTCTAAACTCGCCTGTAACATCAATCACCCTAACCAGTGAACGGCCTTTACGAGGCACCCAAAAGATCTGAGCATTCACCACGTCGATGCCATGCTCATAGGCATAAGTTCGATAATTCCCGAGGAACTCTCTGGTCTCAGGTTCTCTGGCGTTGAAAATGAGGTGAACGATGATACTGACACCTACGTGATCGACTGAGGGCACCAGTACTCCACTAGGAAATATGACGCTAAGTGCCTAGGCCCCTCATAATATCAGTACAGCTACAAACCGAGTGTATTAGCTTCTGTCCGAGGCAAGTTTGCATCCTCTAGGTGAACTGCATATCCAGACCTGGCCTCTGCAATTCGCTACTGGCACCCAGGTCTCCTGGCCTATGAGGATTGCCTCCCCGATTAGCCCACACAAAGAAGCAACACCCAAAAATAGGGAAATATGAGCAAAGTCGGAGGGGTGGAAGGCTTTTGGGGAGATCTTAAGAGGTTCCGTACCGTTCTCCGCTTAGTACATGCCAAGATTAGCTTCATCATGGAATATAAATAACATTGAGCATCGCAAGGAGATAGATGGTTTACTATTTGAGCGAGAATCAAAGCTCGGAGTCCTCCAGTAAAAACATCAATGTATCTTAAGAGCACTGGTTTTGTCCCTGAAACACTGAAAATGAGTCAGAAGATGATAAGTGCCGACAAGCTAGTCTGAATAAGTGGAAAATAAAAATATGCTTCTCCCAACACTTCCACAGCTCACTTCTCAACTTGTTGGGATGGTCGTTGATGCACGCCACTGCCATGCACACTCATATAAAATATACAAGTAGTCATGTTGAGTGCATACATGATCAATCCCCTCATAAGCTATGTCCGAGGCTGCAGTCATCACCGCCGTTTTCAAGGTATCACAACTCGACAATTATCAAGTTGGTGTGTTTGACACGTAGCCATCCACTGAAATGGCTACTGATGTTTTCCGCTCTCCTCCTCAGTTGCAGGTGCTACCCTGTTCGTCTATGATTCGGTTCTTCTACTGTCAGCCGAGGTCAGTGAACGAAGGCATGGTATCTGCTACTTACTCACTTGCACATTTATAGGTCTCCGAAAAAGTATACTGGTAACTTCCCTTCAATGGGATCCTACTTGTCGTGATACCCAAGTGCCAATAGGAACCCTGGACCCCGATCAGTGGTCACAAGAATCTACCTGGTAATGAAGCTGCTGAGTATTCTCTATTTCATGTGAGTGCCTCCTTCTGTTATTCCTGTACCTCTGACGGAATGGACGCAACTTGAAGAGGATTACTATATCGTTAGTATAATTTTAAACCTCGCGACCCTAAGCTCAAACCCGGCTCCCAGAGGACACTGTTCCCGAAGCTACCCACACTGTAAGCCTCTGTCGTGGAATTGATCTCCTGGACTTACGCCAACTCTTTCACAGGGGTAAATAGTCTTTATGGTAGCGTTGGTTCGGGTTAACTTATTGAACAACGTAGTTGTCTGTTGACCTCTCTGGTAATAGGAATGTAAGTGCATGGGCCTGGTATCGTGCTGTCATACCCATATCAAATTCCCAGTGCAATTGACATCGGCTACACTTCTATTATCAAAACGATTCTTGTACTGAGGTTGCGCGCCTTATACCATCATGAGCTCAAAGGTGACCTCTAAATAGGAATAATTGTCGAGCTTCAATACTAATAGCATCCTACCACAACAGTAACACTTCTACTCTATGCCTCGATGACCAGTTAGTATCCAATCCTTCGAGTCATGATGATTCCCTACTAGCTTGTGTTTAGTCGAGCTTCTGGTACGCAGCACCTTTCGGAGCCTCTATACCGCCTACGGACCAACTCTTCCGCTTAGAGCGCCATAGTCGCATTCATTGGCTTCGTTACCGTCATTTCCAAGTATCCAACAATTGCGCCTTTGCCGTTCCCTGGATGCTGGCAAGAAATTCCGCAAGGGTCGTTCTATCGGAAAAGTGAGCTCGTGCTCTGGTATGCCCCACACCTCAACCAATGTGATGCGGAAACTTACCTTATCTGATCCCCAGGATAACGAGGCTTGTGACAGCAAGTATGTACACAGGTGGCAGGAACACGACGTGTCTTGACTCGTCCTAATCTAATCTCAAACCCAGGCATTGAAGTGGTATTGATGCTGCGAAAGTTCTGCCAGGTACTCAGGAAAGGGAGAAGAAATTCAGAAACTTCGCGTTGGTCGGCGATCGCAGAAATGCGACAGGTTACTCCTATTCTCTATGTTTTCTATCGCGATGGTGTCTTGCTATTCATTCCGTGAGTCATAGTCCCTTTTCAATCCCCGGAACGTCCTTTGACAAAATGTTACGACTTGGCCAAGGATTTTCGGTGAGTATATGCCAAGGTGTCCGCTTCGGATGTTATACCAATCATCAGGATGACGACCATATCTCCCAGTGATCGCCTGTTTCGGTTGCGTCTCAAGGATCACCCCGCTTTCAACGTCCTCAGCATTTAGCACCATAAGCTGGAGCTTGCAAGTCTTACTCTTCTCCTCATACACCTCGTGTCATGATCATCTGACGACTCGCTGATTACATAGATGTCTATTGCTCACGTACCAAGTTGGCGTAAGTGGAACTGTGTCATTGCCATCATCGAGCTTCCCAATATGATTCCATTTAGGGGTCTCGTTTGATACTCAATATTCGTCGAGAAAATGGCAAACTAACAAGGAGCATGGTCCCTAATTACATCTCTACCCTGCGATTCAACCCCCAGCACAGCGACGATGAAAATCCTGGGCATGAGATGACCTCCATTCACAATGAGCCTTGATGCAGGCTAACGAAAATGTCACTGGGTACTCTCAGTACCTTCAAGTTGTCACTTGCAACTCGTATTGTCGAGGTTTAAATGTGTACACTAAATGTGATTCTTTCTTGAAAGTAATGATACAAGTTTAGGTCTTCGATTGTAAAGCTATGAGAAACAGCCTACCAATGCCGGTCACTCTATAGATCCTGGTAACACTGCCTGGCTTTCACCCACCGGTAGGGCGCCTGTTTCAGCCGGGCCTCATACACCCCTAAATGCCTGATGAAGCTTTCAATGCCACATAGTACCAGCCTAGCATGGCCAAAGACCCTCAGCGCCTACTATAGTCGTGCCTGCATGGCGGTCGTTGAAACACCTTCACTACCGGGTACATCGCGTACTCAGTACGAGATGAGAGCCCAGACGTCAACGGAATCTGACTCGAGCAATATAAACGAGCCTGAAGAAGCACCGGACGGAGATCCTGGCGGTTCGGCCGTCTCAAACGCACATGTCCAACCGACCCCATAACAACAATCGCCCTTATTTCTAGAAATGAATGATCGAATCTGTCTTTGCAGGGAATCCAAAAAATCTTGAGCATTCACCATGTCAATGCCAGGCCTATAAGCATAGATTCAATAATTCCCGAACAATTATTTAAACTTAGGTTCTCTAGCGTTGAAAATGAGTTTAACGGGGACACTGACACCGGCGTGACCGACTAAGGGCACTGGTACTCAACTAGGATACGATGCTAGGTGCTTACGCCCCTCGTATTATCAGTACAGCTATAAACCGATTATATCCGCTTCTGTCAAAAGCGAAGTTTTATCCCTTAAATAAACTTCACATCCAACCCCTGAAACAATCCCTCAATCCACCGCCTCGTATTCGATTCATCTCCAACGGCACTTTCACAATCCTGGCCATCCAGGCTAGGCAAACCCCCAACGAACCCGGAACCAGGTAACCGCGTTCTGCCTCTGCCTCTTCCTCGGGCTACCATGGGCATCCCGAATCCCGTCGCGAATCCGGATCCAGCGGAAACGAGGCTAGAAGTGAAACCAGAGCATGAAGAAGTCATGTGTACGCTGAGTTTAACGCGTATATTTCTAGACCGTAGCGAACGCAATTTGTTCACGAGAGCTCGCCAGTCGGCTTCGCTCTCTGCTCCGGTGCCGTTAAATACCCGTTTGTCGACTGCGATTTTAACGATGAGGTGGCTGAGGGTGTAAGGGATAGTATCGAGGGCTTGTGTTAACCAAAAGAGAGGGTTTGGGGTGTAGTTTGGGTATGGTGGGATGTGAGATTGGGTATATGCGTGATATGTGGGTATATGTGTCGTGCTGAGGGTCAGGTTTGAGTTTGAGGTCGGGTAGACTTGAATACCGAGGCGGAGGTGCCATAGGTTTTTGAATGGTGAGAAGTCGACGCCCAGTCCCGGGGCTGGTTTGATGCTCGCGGTTGTGCCTGGGTAATCTAGAATAAAGGAGGTGTGGGAAGAGTCAGCAAAGGCGATACGCATGGAGGTTTGGGTGCCAAGGAAAGAAGGGTGTCGCGTGATGTAGGCAAACAAGGGATCAAGTACCCACCTGAAGTCGAGAAGCTCAATCTGTCATTGAGTTCGAGCATTTCCAGTCCACTCGTGACGCCGCTGCGTGTCAAGATCCCGCAGAGTTCGGATAGGTTGTCCAGATCCATGGCTGGAATCGAGAGCCGTTTGATGTGGTGTGGGTTCACAAGAGGCGGCGCCGCTTGGCCGGCTTCGTGATCATCACTGCTGGCGATGGGGTTGGAAGGATACAAATAGGAGGGAGTGAAGAGGGCACGCAAAAGGTCAAGCGTATCCGAAGCTGATGGAACAGTAGTAGGATTGAACGTAGAACCTATGTGCAATGATTCTAGCCGTAGAGCGTGTGATGGGTGGGTAGTATATGATGGACTGGCTGATGCCGGTGCGATCAGATAATCTTGATTTTGATTTTGGGTCCTCGAACCTAAGTTTAGATCCTCGGGGAAGGGCTTGGCGTGGGTGGAATGACGAGTGGGTTGGTTTTGCTTGGCAATGGGCTTCTTTTCGTTGCAGTCAAGAGACGCGTAAGGGTGGGGGGAGGTGTCTCTCCGGGTTGGAGGTCTACCGCGCCGTGGAATGCGGGGAGCACTTGGTGAGGTGGATAGAAGCTTTACGTTACGCAGAGTGAGGTCAGTGATCGATCCTTGGGCGAGTGTGGTAGTGAGATCGTGCAAAGAGGCTGGCGTATCCCAGGATATACCGCGGAGTTGGAGCGCCTGGAGGGAAGGACACGTGAAGAGAAAGTTGAGAGCGCTGCGGATATCTCGTGGGATGAGATGCCAGGCGACTTTGGGACCGTCTTGGAAGACGAGATCGAACGACTGCAGCTTGAGTTTTTCAAATAGCATGTACAATGCCCGGGAAGGGGTTGAAAGGAACCATTGCGGACCGTTAAGGCTGTCTCGCAATGTATAGTACTGCTGAGACTGGGCGTTGCCCAGACCAAGGGTATTGAACAGAGCGTCGTTCTGGGATAGAGAGAAATCTGTCGATGGGAAAAGTCTGCCATCGATGATGGAGAGGCGCTTAATGTGAGACGCGAGTGAAGGAGTCATGGAGAGGAGACGATTGAGTTTGATGCATGCGCTTGCGTCGTGTGTCTCAGGTTCTACGTGCCTTTCAACGCTGGGTGCACTGCGCGAAGAAAAAACATAAGGAGACAGAGATTCTGAACGAGGTCCGGATTGGACGTCTTCAGGTTGATTATGGGTGCGGGACGCGAGAGAGTAGGATCGAGAGGGGAGGACTGTGGCTGGTTGCCGCGGCTGAGGTAGAAGAAAGATGTGGCCGAAGAGAAAGCCACGGGCAATGGGGAGAAAGACAGAAGAGACAAGAGCGCAAGCTCTGAGTGAAGAGGCGTCATTGTCATGCTGAAGGTAGGAGAGAATAATCTCGAGAATTTCTGGTGGAAGAAAAGTGGTCATATCGTTCTCTTGAAGATTCCGGATACAGAGTGCAGACTTTAAGTAGGGGTCGTTAAAGTAGATCCGAGCGGACTACGTAAAGAACACATTGTGGGGTAGCCACACACCAGCGCCAAGCACACGATGCTGGATCTGGTTTCAGGAGGTCTGAGAAAGAGCAGAGGCGCATGACCATGAAGAGAATGAAAACTGAATTTCACAGCTGAGCTAGCGAGGAAAGCGGGCCGTGAGAGGAGGACGGGGAATGGGCGAGCGGAGTGTGTCAGGTTTGGGCGGAGAACAGATGTGTGTGCAACATGCCATTCTCCTGCCGAACAGCTAGCATTCATGCCCGTTCCATCCACTATGTTCATCCTCTACATCCCCGGCGCTGTTGGGGGCGGTGAGGGTGAACGATGGGCTGGGTGATGATGAGCCGCGCACGGGCCCGGGAGTGACAATCCACAGACACAATTCGCACGTGTGAACTTGTCCACAACGTCGATTCTCTGCTCAGCGTTGTCCTTCTGCCGTCCTTCTGGCCGTCTCCCTGCCTCAGGGCAATCTTCTGTTGCCATTTGCCGACGTTTTCCAAGATAGTTGACAACGATTCAAGTCTGAGCGGCGCTGGGATCGGAAATTCGCATTTTGAGTCGGAGTGAGTTTTCGTAAACATCCACCGCCTCCCCCACTCACGTCTCACTCCCCCCTTCATCTTACAACAATCATGATTCCAGGTCAGAGTCGTCTATGGCTACTATCACAGAGCAGCCCAAGCCACCGGCTGCACAGGATCATCCCTATCCTCCAAACGTAGTCCCCTATCCCCAGCCCTACTCTCCGCCCTTTCCTCCACCGCCGCCCGGCTATCCCCCTTTCTTCACTTACCCGCCCCCGACAGACGCTGCACACACAGAAAACGGCCAGACTCCAGTGCCACCTCCGCCCTACATGATGGCTTTCGCTCCGTCGGGCATGGTCTATGCCTACCCCACTCCCCAGGGTGCAGGTCAGTCCTACACCGCCCTTGTTTGGTAGTCCTCAGCTCACATCTCCAGCTTTTCCGCCTTCAGCCAATTCCGCCCCTCCCGCGCTCGTCAAGCCGAAGCGAAAGCAAGTCAAAATGGCCGTACGTCGTACCACATCGTTCCCCCAACAATGCGCCTAATCGTAGACTTTTTCTCGTTACCTCTGCTACTTAGTGTACAAACTGTGCTGCTGCTTGTAAGCGCTGCGATGAGAGTCGACCATGTGAGCGTTGTATAAAATACGGCATGGCAAACACCTGCGTCGATGGACAGCGAAAGGAGCGCAAAAAGGGCATCAAACGTGGTCCCTACAAACGCAAGAACAAAACCTCAGACACTCCGGGTGCATACCCACGTGCGTATATCCTCTCTTTCTACATCTTTAAACACAAGTAAACTAAACGCACAGCCGAATGGTCACCAGCGGGCCAACCACCGCCTTCAACAGCACCTCCAACGGCGCTCCCCGTACCACATCAATTCCCACCCCCGGAAGGCTTCTATCAAGTTTATTATGGACCTCCGGGTCCATTTATTGCACACCCACCAGACGCACAACAAAACCCAGATGGGTCCCCGGCACAACCACCTCCTCCACCGCCATTACCGCACCACCCGCCTCATGTGGGTGTGAATGGGCAACCCGCGATGTTGCCCCCGTATTTTTATGCTGCATACCCACCGTTCTCGCACTACCCACCAATGTTTCCTCCACCTGGGCTGCCGCCTCCACCTCCGGGAACCCAGCCGCCACCTCAACAACCTCCGGCCCAGCCCGCGCAGGCGGGGGAGGTTCCTTCCGTGCAACAACCTGTATCGTCGTCGTCGGCTTCGAACGTTGGTGATGCCGCGAAGAAGAATGGGGAGACGGTTAACCAGACCCCACCAGTGACAGCTGCTGGTGCGGAAGGTGGTGTCTCTCCTGACCCTGGAGATGGTGGTGTTGCTGCTACGATTAATGCGAATATTAATTCTGGTGTTGGGACGAAGAAACGAACGAGGGGTGGTACTGCGAAGGCTGCTAACGGTGTGAATGGAGAGCCGAAGGCGAAGAGGACGAAGATGACGAGGGCGGCTGCGAAGGATGGTGGGGTGAGACAAGAGGAGGTTGAAGGGGATGGTGTTGGGGAGAAGGATGCGGATGCGGAGGGGGAGGTTGTGGATGAGAATGAGAATGGGAGTGGGAATGAGAGTAGTGCTTGAGGGATTTTGGGGAGTGTCTTGGGTTGCGATATGTGAGAGGCTGAGAGAGGGAGGGATTAATTTGTGTGCTTGTACGCGTTGTGTTGAAAGCATGTGAGTAGGGGTGTGGTTCTTCGTTGCCCCAGTTAGCATGTGTACTCATTTTCGAGGTGTATGTCGCCCTCTCCTTCGATAGCTTCTCGTCGACCTTTTGGCATCGCTTGTCGTTTTGGTTCCTTGGAGTTATACGCATCGTCATTTCTAGAACTATCTGCAATCTTGCGTCTTCATCTTCTCATGACAACATCCAATCTTAACGCCAACCTTAACCTCGTGATGCAAGTCAAGCCAGTAGACGTGGATGCTCATCAATCGGACGATGTGGTCTTACGTCAAATAACCCAGCTCCTCTCACCCCTTGCTGTTGCTGCCCGATCTCCTTGTTACCCTCATCCACTTCTCCTTCCTACTTCCGTTCAGCTGCGTTTGGAATGTGTCTCATTTTATCTTCTTGTCTGCTTCCATGCTATGCTGCCGTCTTTATGCTGCCTTGCGTTGTTCTATCTCTCGCGTTTGCATTATTTGTTGTACTTAATTTCTCTGTATGATCCCCGCCTGGACGTGGTGATGGTGGTAGTTTGCGCTACCACTTACCTTCACCAGAACTATGACTATGTTTTATGCCTTAATGTCTATTGACTCATTTCATCTGTTTCCGCTGTATTATTTCTCAGACCTTTCCTTTCTCCGCCTTGCTTTGCATACCGGTAGGGTTGCAGAGCTACTCGAAGTCTTGACTTGGTTCTTTTATTATGTCGCCTTGGTTCTTGCTTCTCTGAATGCTTATTTGCGTTTCTCTCTATACTTCTATGTGTTGGTTTTTACCGGACTTGCCCGACTGTTGCAAACGTTGGTAGATGAGTGGTACCTATCTTTGTGACCTATGGTGTGTTAGGTGGAGTGGGGAGGGGGCGGTCCTAGGTGGTACCATTTTCCTTCCCTTTGTACACGGCCGGGAGCAGTATTTCTTGTGTTATGACTGCAGAAAAGTTGATGAAAAACAAAATTGTGTTTGTTAGTGTGGAAGATGAAGAAAAAAGTGCTGAGTATATTTTATTATACTTCGGTGATGTGCAGAGCCAATAAAGGAGATACCTTTGCCAGTGATGCACATCCAGCCCGGCTCGTGGACGCACGAGGCACCGGAGTTTGAAAACTGCGCCAGGAAAGGAAATTAACACCACAGCTTCCCACACATGAAAAATACGACGCCAACCCAAGTCTTACTTGCACCTTACCACACCCCCACCACCGACCAACCTACATCTTCCACGCGCCCCCTCCGCATCCTCATCTCCTTTCGCATAAAGCCTTGAAAAGAATAGTCATGGATGTGGATATGAAAAATAAGGAGGATCATGAGGATAAGGGTATTGCCCCACCTCTTGGAGGATTGAGGGACCGTGACCGCGAGAGGGACAGGGAGAGAGAAAGGGAGAGAGATAGGGAGTATGATAGAGATAAGGAGAGGGATAGGGACCGTGAACGGGATCGTGACCGTGATTATGACCGTGATAGAGATAGGAGGGACAGAGAGAAGGAGAGGGACCGCGACCGTGATAGGCGAGACTCTCGTATGTGTTTATTCCGTTTTACGGGCAGGTTTGTGCCTAATTTGTCATTGTAGTTCGTCCTGGTCGACGTGCTGGCGACCACTGGGAGCCGGACAGGCGGAATGGTGAAGTGGGTGCACAATTTTCCGTCTTGATTCCAACCATCTGACAAATCCGTTTTTTTTTTGTGGATCTAGAGGAGGAAACGGTCGAGGAGTCGGACGCGTTCGCGCTCTCCACGTCGTCGTTCGATTTCTCCACGCCGCAGGCGCCGTTCGAGGTCGAGGAGCCGTTCGCGCACCCGCTCCCGCAGCAGGTCTCGCAGCCGTGATAGGAGAGGTGGCGATGCTTTCTCACGGTCTCTTGGCGGACCTATGAACGCCGACCACGAAGAGGCTGTTGAATTCGCGAAAATTAGCAAGAGAGAAAATCGTGTCTACGTCGGCAACCTCAGCTATGACGTCAAGTATCGGGATCTCATTGAATTCATGCGGGGAGGTGGGTTTGGGCGAATTATCCGTTTTCTGTGTTCCTTTGTCGATAAAGGTGTTGTGCGAGGAGAGGTGTTTCTGGCTGTTTGCCTGCCTCATGAGAGGGGGTGGGACAGATGGTGGCGCGATGCGATGCCTATGCTACTTTCTTGATTTTTTGATTGTTGATGAGGGGTGGCACGGTTGTGTTTTTTATTTGGCATCCGGCGATTTGAGCGCACGCACGCACTCGCACGTCTTCGTCTTTCCGATGAACTGGGAGCTTTGGAGAAGAGCTTGTGGGGAGGAAGAGATGAGATATGGTGATTGATTCTATGCGTCCGTTGAGTGGAGAGGAACACCTTTTTTCGCAACACACTCCTTTTTTGATGGAATTGGTCGAGTTGTTGGCAGGATATTGATGGGAGATTTTGGTTTGGCAGCTGGTGAGGTGCTCTTCGCCGAAGTACTTGTTACACCGACCGGTGTTTCGAAGGGCTGCGGGTATGTCATTGCTTCGTTATTGGAGTAGCGTTACGTACTAATGATATTTGCAGGATCGTCGAGTTTGCCTCTCAGGAAGATGCACAACGAGCTATTCGTGAGTTGTCGGAACAACCGCTCCTTGGCCGACCGGTCTTTATTCGAGAGGTCCATTCTTGTCCGCATTTAAAGTGCTTCTGTTGGCTGACCGAGATTATATTTTAGGATCGCGAAAACGAAGCCCGTTTCGGTGCCACTCCTGTTCCGGGCAAAATTGGTATGGCAATGGCTGGGCAAGGACTTAATGCACAACCCCCGCCTCGCCCGGCTTCGCACAACTTCTTTGGCAGTAATCAAAATCCTGGGAATCAGCTCTATGTTGGCAATGTAAGTGTCATAGTAGGACCACAGGCGTTTGGTGATGAGTCTAATCGCGTTGTCTAGCTACCTTATCAAGCTGGCTGGCAGGATCTTAAGGATCTTTTCCGTAATGCTGGTAATATTATCCGTGCGGACATTAACATTGGTGCGGATGGTAGGCCGAAGGGTTCCGGCACAGTCGTGTTCGAGACCGTCAAAGATGCACAGCAAGCCATCAGTGAGACCCTTTGTCTATTTTTGGGGGACATCTGCTAATTCGCGGCCTAGACATGTACAATGGCTATGAATGGTATGGCCGTACACTCGAAGTCCGCGAGGTAAGAATCGATGGCATTCTCGAACAGGTCTAGATTTTGACTTTTTTTTGTCGCATCCAGGATCGCTACGCTGGCCTCTCCGGTGGTATGGGTTTCCGAGGCGGATTCCGAGGAGCCCCCCGTGGGTTGCGAGGCTTTCGTGGAGGCTTCAGGGGAGGATTCCGTGGTGGCTTTGGCGGTGGTGCTGGCCGTGATTTCTCCAACCAAGAATTGTATGCTGATTACAATGGGCCTGATTCATCAGGTGGTCCGAGTGGACCTGGTGGAGGCGGTTTGAGAATGGATCAGTATGGTGGTGGGTACGGCGGAGGAGGATATGGTGCATACGAACCGGAACCCAGTCAGCAAATTATGGTCCGAAATGTGCGTGGCGAATTCTGGTTCCTTGGAGGAGTCTGCTGACGTGGGTCGCATTCTTTTTGCAGCTGCCTTGGTCGACCGCGAATGAGGATTTGGTCGAGTTGTTTGAGACAACAGGTCAAGTGGAGTTGGCAGAGATTCTCTTCGATGGAACCCGTTCAAAGGGGTGTGGTGTCGTCCAGTTTGCGCAAATTGCGGAAGCTGAGACGGCGATCGCTAAATTCCAGAGCTACGTATATGGCGGCCGGCCTCTGGGTGAGTGGACACTTGCGAAATGTGATTTGAAGGAAAATGTACTAACAGTTGACCTGGCGATTGTCAGATGTTCGCTTCAACGATCGTTGGCATACATTCACGCCCACCGCTGCAAAAGGAGGGCAGGTTGCTCCTATGCAGGCCGACGGTGTCTAGTTAGCTGCTCTTTGAGAAATCCGGCTTTCGTTTGTACATTATGGTTTTTCCTATCGTTGGCCTTGCCTTTCTTTCGATCCCACCTCTACTCATCGTCTCTCTGTTTCATTTGGTATATGAAATTTTGGTATGTTTTAACAAAATATAGTGTTTAATGAAGACACCCAACGGAAGAGCATGGGGGGCTCGGACTGCTCCGACTACTCGGAGGAGATTGGCCAAGGAAACGTGATGATTACGGAGGGCAGATATTTGGATGAGGCCGAGAAATGGCCGAGATGGTTGGGTGAAGGAAGAGAAAGACAAGGATGGTTCACATGTAAAGATGGGATGGACTGGCTGAGGAGGAATCGAACGTGGCTGGACAGGGGGTAAACGTCGGGAGAGCCAGCCAATGGGAGCGCGGCAGAGTGCACGCCGACGCTGATGCTAATCAGCCTTCCATAACGGGAAAAGGGCAGGGATTCTTCTGGATTCCTAAAGGGATATTATTATCAGGGATAATTTATTAAATGCGCCGCTAACTGATCTCGTCCATCACTCCCAGTTTTTCAGCTCTCCAGATTCATTTTAGATTTCCCCTATTCTCATTCCTTTTTAACCCTGTCTCACTCCCCCTCTTACGCTCCCACAACCATGCCCTCCTCATCCCCTGCCACTTTTGACTCTTTCTCAGAACCTTACACTCGCCAGGCCGACGAGTCGTCGCTCGACGTCGTCCGCGCTCATATACACGCCCTTGAGCAGCAACACAGACAGAATGGCATTCCACTCTCTGGCCGTATTATCCACGTCTGCCACGATCTCCCTATCATCGCCACCTACAAACCTACCACCTGTACCAATGGCATCCCCAGTCCTCCCGCAACTCCTCCCTCCAAGGCAGCCGACTTTGTCGTCTGTGAAACCTCTTCCGGTCCAACACTGAAGTCCTCTCTTGCTGGGGCCTCATCGTCGTCAGCGGTGTGGGGACTTGCACCGCGTTATGGACATGCTGCGATGATCTCGGGTATCCGGTCGTTGTCTGCGACGCATGAACAGGTTATTATTGGATGGACGGGGGACATCCTCTACGCGGGCCCGAACGAGAAGATTCCTACCAATGCGATTACGGCCGAGGATAGGATTGTGTATGAGGACGCGCTCAAAAGCTACACGCCGAAGGAGAGTGATCCGGATGATGACAGGAAGACGACGTATGTTCCCGTATGGTTAGATGACAAGGTTGCGCATGGGCACTATGATGGGTACTGCAAGCAGAGTGGGTAGTCAAGTTTCATTCTTCGCTTGGAGTGGATGCTCATGGGGTTGGGTGTGTAGCGCTTTGGCCATTGTTCCATTACTTGCTCTGGCAAGACGTCGCTACGGAATACGCTTCTGCTGATCAACACTACCCGTACTACGAGTCCGCCAACGCCGCCTTTGCTCAGAGGATTGCTGAGATCTATAGACCTGGTGACCTCATCTGGGTCCATGACTACCACCTTCTCCTGGTTCCCAAGTGCGTGATGACGTTTCAACTTTTGGAGTTCCAATATGACCTAACATGATCAAATGTCTGATGTCATATTCAGGCTTGTCCGCGAGTCTATCCCTGATGCTGCTCTTGGCCTATTTGTCCATACCCCATTCCCGAGCAGCGAAGTCTTCCGATGCCTACCTCGTGAGTCCACTCCAATACCGATGTGGAGGGAGCGATATTGTTAACGATTTTAGGCCGAAAGGAAATACTTGACGGCATGCTCGGCGCGAATTTGGTGTGCTTCCAGGTCCGTTTGATCTTATTCCTTTTGTTGCATTCTTGTGTATTCTGAGACTTCGCCTTGCCTTCTGTTCAGACTTATTCCTACTCTCGACACTTCATCTCGACGTGTATTCGTGTGTGCGGCTACGAGACTACATCGCGAGGTATTGATGTCGATGGACATGTGACCGCGGTGTCGCATTGTCCTGTTGGAATCGATGCCGACAGAGTGGCTCGCGACATGTGAGTATTTATGATTTCTGTAATTAAGCACCCACACCTACGCCAAGGGGTGGTGTTGACGGTATGACGTCACGAAGGCAATTATGCTTACCCCGTGATCTAGCGAACGGCCTGGCATTCAGCCCAAGCTTGAAGCTTTGCGCACGTTGTACGAGGGAAAGAAGATCATCGTTGGGCGTGACAAGCTTGATGTTGTCAAGGGCGTTATTCAAAAGGTACGCACTGATTGCCATCACACTCTGGAATGGAGGGCGATGTTGACGCTGTTCCTAGCTGCGGGCGTTCGAGAAGCTCCTTCAGGATTATCCTGAATGGATTGGTAACGTTGTCATGA
Organism: Podaxis mareebaensis; assembly: GCA_018524725.1. Classification (NCBI taxonomy): domain Eukaryota; kingdom Fungi; phylum Basidiomycota; class Agaricomycetes; order Agaricales; family Agaricaceae; genus Podaxis; species Podaxis mareebaensis. The sequence continues at coordinate 81,251 of JAEUWP010000221.1, read as the reverse complement.
TCCAGGTGACATCGCCTGCATTGACAGATTCGCCTAAACTTGAGAGGCAAGTCAGCGAGCTTGTTTCGCACATTAACGGCGAATATGGAAGTCTAGACTTTATTCCCGTTCATCATTAGTAAGTGTCCCTACCAATGAGTCCCTGAAACGTGCAGCATGTCTGACCAATATTTAGCCACCAAACACTGAAGAAGGACGAATTCTATGCTCTCCTAAGTGTTGCCGATTTAGCGGTCATTACGCCTCTTCGTGATGGTATGAACACTACCAGTATGGAGTTCGTCATCGCGCAGGAGAAGACGAACAAGAGCCCAAGCGTGCTCAGCGAGTTTATGGGCATCAGCAAGAATATGGAAGATGCACTCCTTGTCAACCCCTGGAATCTCGGCGTAGGTGTTCCTCCGTCCCCAATCCCTCACGTTTCCGACCTACCTCCTCTTCCCACGCATAAATTTGGAACTAACGGATGTTGCGTTTTTGTCTCCTTTGACAATTTGTATTTCGGCGTTTTAGGAAGTGGCAGCTGCAATCAACAAAGGGCTTCTGATGTCGCCGGCCGAAAAGGCGGCTAGGCACGCAAAATTGTACAAGGTTGTTACGACACACACCTCTCATTCTTGGGCATCGATTCTTGTCAAGCAGCTGCTTGGACAACTTGGACGACAGGGCATGGCGCGACGGACTCCGTATATTCCTAAAGACCAGCTAGAGGGGCTGTATGCGTCGGCGAATAAGAGGTTGTTCTTGTTTGATTATGATGTAAGCATCGCTGATTATCACTTGGGGTTGCTTTTCCTGACCTTGCTCTCTGCTCTTTTTTCTATCTCGCCCTTGTGTATTACACTCTATTGCTCTACCCTTGGTATGGCTATAGGGGACTTTGTCACCGATTGTGAAGACGCCGTCAATGGCAGTGCCCTCGCAGGCGACGTTAGAGGCGCTGGAGAAACTTTCGACTGACCCTAGGAATGTAGTATACATCATTTCCGGGCGTGACCAAGCGTTCTTGGACTTGCACTTGGGACATCTCAAGAACATTGGCTTCTCTGCGGAACACGGTGGTTTCGTCAAGGAGCCCGGCAGCGGCGAATGGAAGAATTTCACGAAGAATTTGGATATGAGCTGGATGGCAGAGGTCGAGGAGATCTTCAGGTACTATACCGAGGTGCGTGGTAATTCGTTGGTGAGATGACCTTGTGATTGATCCGATACGAGTAGAGGACGCAAGGAAGCCACGTCGAGATGAAGAAGAGTTCTATTACCTGGCATTATCGTGCTTCGGATCCTGAGTGGGGGTGAGCGCGAAATGGCATGATGTTTGGGGGTGATGCTGATGAGGTCCGTTACTAGCCAATTCCAATGCCGACAATGCCAGGATCTGCTCGAGAACAACTTGGCGAAGAAGCGACCAATAGAAGGTGTGTTGTTTGGTTGAATGTCTTCTGGATGCGTTGGGGTTTTAACAGGAACATCCTGCAGTAATGGTTGGCAAGAAGAATCTCGAAGTTAGACCGATCGCTGTCAACAAGGGTGAGATTGTGAAAAGGATTCTATATCTCAATCCCGACACCGAGTTCATCTTCTGTGCCGGTGACGACAAGGTTAGTTGATGTGAAAGACATGTCAACACCCCAGCCCACACTCACTTTATCTTAGACTGACGAAGACATGTTCCGCGCTCTCCTCCTCTTCCAGCCCGGCCAGAGGGATTCTCTTTTCGAGGCACCGTTATCGGTAACTCTCATCGATAACAAGGATGCGCAGCCTGTGAATCTGCGAATCAAGCCCGAAGCAGTATTCACGACTGCCGTTGGCCATGGAAGCAAGAGGACACTAGCGAGCTGGCATGTGACCACGCCACAAGAGATTGTGGAACATATGTTGGACCTCGTAAAGATCCCGCTGACAAATGGTGTTGCCGATGATGGCGTGAAGCTATGATGGTACGGCGCGGTAATTCTTCGGACTCGATTGGTGAAAAAGACTGGAATATGTTATGATTGATTTCGAGCTTTGCACGCGATCATTTCTTTGTTGGCCTTTTTTTTTGGGCTTGCTCATCCTATGGTGTTTCGCTTTCGTGTCATGGGCTGCAATTGTTTGTCGTTATTGAATCTTGAAGTTATGTTTTCTTAAGTCGTTGCAATAGAGCTTTCGGTGCGACACGGGTGTGGATGGAGTGATGATTCTAGGATTTGCTGTCGTTATCAGGACTCGAGGTACTGTAGTGTGCATAGTAGCCCATTTACATGCTATAGTACCTACAATACGTCTGAGAGCACCAAGTTGGAATGGATACCCGTGGGATTCATCGAAGCATGGTCTTGCCTTGCACAGCCAGAGGAATCACCTGGGGGCCGAGGAGCACTCGTCAACTGAAGAAATCATTGCAGCCGGAAAAACGATCCTATTGATGAACTGGTAAGTTCAAGCTGGATCAACGACTTATGTATTGACGACGAAAGAAATCCGCAATGAGTGTCTCTCAGCGGAATGGCTGGAGCAGCCCAGATCTCTCAGGAACAAGCTTTCAAGCATCATAAATGCTGTCTGTGGAGATATCAGAGATGCAATGCTCGTCCCCAGGGTTGAGGAGAGCATCAAGGCTTATGTGGTTAGCCTTTTGCAAGACACCTGTTGATTTGATTTTCTTAATTGACGTTCAATTTCGGGTCACCCCGAACGCCCAAGCAACAAGTTGAGAGACCCGAAAAGTAAGTAAGAAGAGTTCTGCGGGGCGACGGGTGATTTGAATGTTCGCCCGTGCATTATTAATGCTTGTACTGATTAGGGTCCCTTAAGCATCTGCAAGGATCTGAGATCAGGTATCCTAAAACTCAGCCATTGAGCTTGAGCTCATCTATAGTAAGAGAGTTCTGCAAGGCGACGTGCGATTCGAACGTTCACCCGCGCATTACCACACTTGAGACGGATGAGAATATGAGAGGCCCAAGGGTACCATGAATTCCTTCCCTGAGTTGGAATATCCGGATGAATCAGCGAGCCTCACGTGTTTGGTCATAGAGGCAGAAACAATCAGGGAGTTCGTTACCCTCGCAAAGACAGATCGCATAGTCAATATCAATCAACTGTTTTATTTTAAATTTTGTTTATTGTCTTCGGGGGTATCACCTATATATCCATTAACTTAGAATTTACTATTGAGTACAGTCGCGGACAAGCAAAGCCGACAAACTTGATTATCTAAGGAACAGCTCGTTGAGTTCCTCTCAAGCTCCGTGGATGAACTCAGAATGATTTTAGACGTCGAAAAACACATCTTCCTTAATTTTCTCACGGTTTTTTTGGTTCTGGCCATAAATCTTGGTCAAATTTTTGCAAAGATAGCACCAGAATTCAGTGAATCTAAGATACAATAACATCTAAATGCATCATAGCCTGCCGAGAAATGGCATGGTGACCCTTCTGCTTCCGAACCGCCCATGCCGCTGCCTTTCCTGTTAGGCCAACCCTGTAGGCACTCATGAATCGCCAGGATTGATTCACAAACCGGCGGATAACATCAACCAGACATGAATCAAGTGCCTCGATGGCTGCTTTCTTGGCTTCATCAAATGTCCACTGCCATGCCCATCATCCTAACTTGAAATCCTTCCCTTCCCAAATCAGCCGTCCACTCATGATAATTATCTTCCAATGCATCCTGGTATAGCCCATCATCCTCATTCTCAGACTCAGTGTCAGAATCCACCAATCATGGTTTGATATAATCCATGCCTCGGGTGGGGCCTTCTTCATCTGAGTTTTTGGCATTGTCTGAAACATCACCACTAGGCAACACCTCAGTGCCGAGCCCTCCATCAACATCCACCTCCATTGTGTTTTTGAGAGCATGTTGCTCATGACTCGGAGTGACACTCTCACTGGTGACACTCTCACTGGTGACACTCTCACTAGTGACACTCTCACTAGTGACCCTGGGCTGGTTTCGGAGCCCAGATATGTTACGTTTGCGCTTTTTCTGTCGGCCCATAGCAGTAGGTAGAGAATGTTATAAAAGAATAAAAAATTAATTACACAACAACCGCTCGTTAGACTTTCTTCTAACTTCAGGTTTACACTCAACTCCATGAAATGAATCAAATGCAACACTTCCCATAATTTTTGAATGTGATTTGGGTCCCCAGCCATAATTTTTGCAGTCATAAGATGAAACGGCACTTTGTGAGCGAACCGCTTGTCAGAATTTCTCCTTTCTGGGCTCAATGAACTCCCCTTAACGAGATCTATCGATCGAGCATGTTTTTCCACAAATCAAAACTACTCTACTGAGTTGGTCGGTTTTGGTTGTCCATGACTGTACATGGGATACATGGATTGGTCCCTTCAATCACAATTACTTCCCCCAACTGATTTGTCCCAGGATAGAAAATCACGGAGTGACATGGAGTCGGCTTGTACTGGGCTCTTTTGTTGTAAGCCATTGATTGACATTGCGGAAGCATTAGTGAGCACTGTGAAGTTTTCCATGTATTCAAGAGCGGTCCGGCTCCGGACCAGCGGGCCGCTCAAACAAAGTGCCTTGTGTATTCCAAATACATCGAGGACCTTTGTGGCACTAGCGGATGCTTCCACGATCATCCGAATAACTCATCCGAATAACGGGCACTCCATAGTATAGTAAGAGAGTTCTGCGAGGCGGTGTGCAATTTGAGTGTTCACCCGTGCATTATCAATGGCTGCATTGATCAGGGTCTCTGCTCAGATCTGAGATCAGGTATCCTAAATGCAGCCATTGAGCTTGAGGTCATCTATAGTAAGAGAGTTCTGCAAGGCGAAGTGTGTTACATTGTCTCCCTATGTCTAGTTACACAGGTGAGGCATACCACCTAGTGTCATACTAGGTCGATATCTGCTCCTAAGCCGTCCCCCAAGGGCAAAACCTTAGCAGGGATGCGACGAGCTTATTGTTGGAGGAAGCGTAATGTGGGCCAAGGCACGGGTGAACTTAATCACAGAAAGTGGAACACACAATGAGTCAAGATAACACCGGCGATCTACTACATGATAGTCTGGTATTTATCCTCCCTGCTGACTACTCCGATCCGCGGTATCTAAGTATGTATAGACCTAGGATAAGACTAGAAGAGCTTTGGAATATCATGAATGACGCCGGTATGAAATCAAACATATACACGTGAAGAAGAGATGAGAGGAGTCGATGAACTAGAAGACAACGCAACCTCCTTAAGACGATAAGAAGAAAAGATGAGAAAGAGAAAGACACGTAAACGGTGAAACAGAAAGAAACTAAAAATGGATGAAACCGTAACAACGTGCGATTCGAATGTTCACCCGTGCATTACCAATGGTTGTCTTGATCAGTGTCTCTGCTCGGATCTGAGATCAGGTATCCTAAACTCAGCCATCGAGCTTGAGGTCATCTATGTATAGTAGGAGAGTTCTGCAAGGTGATGTGTGATTCGAAATTTCGAATGTTCACCCGCGCATTACCAACGGCTGTATCGACCGGGGTCTCTGCTCGGATCTGAGATCAGGTATCCTAAACTCAGCCATCGAGCTTGAGGTCATCTATGTATAGTAAGAGAGTTCTGCAAGGTGACGTGCGATTCGAAATTTCGAATGTTCACCCGCGCATTACCAACGGCTGTATCGACCGGGGTCTCTGCTCGGATCTGAGATCAGGTATCCTAAACTCAGCCATCGAGCTTGAGGTCATCTATGTATAGTAAGAGAGTTCTGCAAGGTGACGTGCGATTCGAAATTTCGAATGTTCACCCGCGCATTACCAACGGCTGTATCGACCGGGGTCTCTGCTCGGATCTGAGATCAGGTATCCTAAACTCAGCCATCGAGCTTGAGGTCATCTATGTATAGTAAGAAAGTTCTGCAAGGTGATGTGTGATTCGAAAATTCGAATGTTCACCCGCGCATTACCAACGGCTGTATCGATCGGGGTCTCTTCTCGGATCTGAGATCAGGTATCCTAAACTCAGCCATCGAGCTTGAGGTCATCTATAGCAAGAGAGTTCCGCAAGGAACATACGATTTGATTGTTCGCCTGTGCACTATCAATGGATGTACTGATCAGGGTCAGATCTACTCGGATCTGAGATCAGGCATCCTAAAGGCAGCCATTGAGCTTGAGATTGTACATATATGGTAAGAGGAGTTCACGGGGATTTGAGCTCTCGCCTATTCATTATTTAATGGTTGTGCTGAAAGCTCACTTCCCCGCAATTCGAACCAACTTGGTCTCGCAAAACGGTACTTAAATGCGATGAGAATATCACCCACAACCTATCAATGTGTTCCCTCCACGGGTTTCCCTCAGCCCTCGACTCTCACCGCCATGTCCCCCACTCCGCCAAGGTCTTCCGTCACATCCGTTTTCGAATCCTCATCATCTTCACTCACGCATCGACGCCAACCTCGCAGGTCATCGATGCACCGCACCATCACTGACGAAATGCGGCAGCGACTGCACAAATGTAATTCTGGCCACATCAAGCGCCGCATGAACGCATTCATCCTCTTCCGACACCAATTCAGCAAAGAACACCGAGGAGCCACTACCGACAAGAATTCTATTGACCTGCCGAAGGAACGACGACTGAACCATTTCTACAAGACAGTCAGCCAGAAATGGAGGCTACTCTCGCCCACAGAGCGCAAGTTCTGGGAGGACAAGGCAGAAGAGAGGAAGAAGGGTTGCAAACAGATACATCCCATCCACAAATGCATGAAGGATAAAAGGAAGGGCAAGAATGTTGCCAAGCAAGGTAAGGAGGATAAGCTGAATACGAGATAGATACTGACGCAGACGATGCTTCCTTCGTCCTCTCCATTCAGTTATACGCCATGGTCTTTCTACGGCTACACCTCCATCACCACCGTACCAGTCGGCCTCAACTCTACCTACAACTCAAGCCCAACAGTTATCTCTTGACTTGGGCTGTAACACCATCCAGCCTGGTGGTTCCGAAATCCTTCCTGGCGGCGACTCCAATCCAGATGCCATTCCACCAATCATGGTTGGCAATAGCACACCCAAAGCCCATCCTACAGAGCCTACAGCGACTCCTCAACCTCCACCTCTTGTCAATCTGGCACTCACTTCGCCAGGGAACGAACCTTGTCTAATGTCGTCGCCACGAACATTGGGTAATACGCCTAAGCCATTCACAATGATGGATCCTGTTCTTCGGCATCTCTGGAATAAACTTTCAGATGTGTTGAATTCTGCAGAGAAGAGGGCTGCCATGTGGAACCTAAAAGGCGATGGCGCTCAGTCAGTGATAGACTTTTTATCCTCCGTGAGGAACCAAATTTAGCCTTACCTTCCTGTACTGAGAACTTTTCGATATCCCAGATGCTCTCCTGTCCACAGTCTTCTGCACCTTGGTTGGCAAAGCACGCCTTTATAGCATTATACAAGCTCTCCAAGGCCTCCAATCTTTATCCTCGGTGTTACCTACTCAAAAACATAAAACTTGGTGAGATCGAAAATGGCGGCGGTTTTTGCGACATCTTCAAAGGCTATCATGAAGAACAAATCCTCTGCCTGAAGGTCTTGCGCTTGTTCACCAAAGGAGAGAAGGACGCTGCACTCCAGGTTCGTCAAATCTACGGCCTCCACAACAGGTCCATTTTCCTGATTTGGCCCGGAATCAGACATTGGCGAAGGAGGCGATTTTGTGGGGTCATTTTGACCATCCGAACATCGCTCCTTTTTATGGCGTTTATTACTTTGATGAAGCCCGCAAACGGATCTGCCTCGTGTCACCATGGATGGACAACGGCAACCTCGTCGCATATCTGAGGCAAAATCCATCTGTTCCTCGTGGACCTTTTGTAAGTTTTCCTATCACCATGGTCATGATTAGCCTTGATTGATTAACGGCCGTGAAAGATCCACGATATTGCCCATGGCCTCGAATACCTGCATGGTATGGAAGTTGTTCACGGTGACTTGAAAGGGGTAACTTAACTTTCTTTCGTAATCTTTCCTCCATTCTCTGAGAAGCGAATATTACAGCTGAATGTCCTCGTGAATGCATCTGGCAGAGCATGTATTACCGACTTCGGCTTGTCAAACGTTCTCACCGATAAGACCCTCCCATTCATGAATACAACCAGCTCCGTGCTTGCCCATAGCGTTCGCTGGGCTGCTCCAGAGCTTCTTTTCTGTTCTTCTCCGAGCAGAGAAAGTGATGTATGGGCTTTTGGATGCGTGTGTTATGAGGTATGACTTCAATTTTTTGAACGTCAATGGCATCGCTCAATATATGCAGGTCTTAACGCGAAAACCCCCCCTGCATGAGTACAACACCGACGCACAAACCATTGTAGCTGTAATTACGGGAGGCTTGCCAACCCGTCCGTCCGGAGATCCACGATTTGATCCGGACCAAATCAACGATGAAATGTGGAATCTCATGAATCAATGCTGGAACAGGGATCCTGGGGACCGTCCGACCTGTAAGGAAATAACGCAATGGCTGAATGTGGAGGGCCCGATGCGAGGACGAAATGACGAGATTCATGATCACGTCGTACAAAAGAGACACCGTTTTCAGCATGCGATGGTGATGAATGGAGACGTACTACCCGATTTAGACAAGGTTGAACGTATCCTCGACGAAGTGCGTTTTTTGCGACATTCGACTTGGTGTTTGATTGCTGACAAACAGTCCCCCGTTCTCAGCTCTAAGGGTTCCATAGCAGGCGCTTTGCAATTATTATTATCGAAGGGAAGACGACGGCGATGTCAGTGAATGAGGAGAGTGTGCGACTCCGTCCGCCTGACCCCAGAGAATCGCTTCCTTCGTCAATGCCTGACCCGTGCCAAATTAGGAGAGCGAACGTTATAGGGAGCGGCGTAACTGCAAACCTTGCTCTCCCTTGGTGGTTGGACGTATGCTAGGCTTTGTTCCTCGTGACGTCCTTAATAGATGACACCTATACCTTGCTTAAATTTGAGAACTGGCACCCAAAGTATTAGACTCCTCTATTTATCAGGCCGCTAAGGTTTGGACGACCTCGAGGCAGACCAGTGCGGCAGTTGCCGAGGTTGGTGGTGGCGACGAGAGACCACAATTTGGTGGGGCTAAGTGGAGTAAGTCTCCCTGAAAAATAGCACTAGCTGAAAACTCATCACAAACGTGTTGCATATGCACTACTTTATTCTCGTTCCAACCGGTCTGTACAAGATGCCATACCAGCAGCCACGTGGCCCTGTGGAGACAGAGAGATGGCTGTTGACAGAATCAATGGATGTAGGTTTCTGCCAAGTCCGGATACTTGGTCTGATAGTATTCTTCTTCTTTTCCTCCCGTGCGCCAGTACAAGTTCAACGTTGCATACCAAGTGAGGAAACACTGCTGCGGATTGAGTAGAAGAACGATGAGCTGTGTGATCTCTCTTGCGTGCTATTTTTGTCTGCGGAGGACAGCTGTGCGTTGGAGTGTGATAGATTGCGTGGTTGTTGGCTTGTGCGTTGCGGCGTGTAGGAAGTGCTGAACTATGTTTGAGTCACACATGAAGAAATACGGGCGCGATTGAGCAAAGGATGCATGCTCCAAATGAACGGACTTGAAGGACGGAAATGGCGGGTAGCACCGCCATTAGAACAAAGAATGATGGCAACGTTTCGGGGAAGGCGGGGTTGATAAATTTGGTCCCTGTGTTGATATCCATATTCTCATCAGCTGTCACTTCCTTTCCCTTTTCTGTTTCTTCCTTACCTTGCTTTCTCATACCCCAAAAACTTCGTCATGATTCTGGTGAGGTTGTACAACTCGTTCACCCTCGAGTCGTTCTACGAGACTTGTCTCGTCTTTCTTACTCTTCTCTGCCTCGTGCTGTTGCTTGCGGAGAGATACGTGTCAGGATTGGAGAAGGAGTCGGCTACGAAGGAGAGCGCGGATGATAGGTTGGAGAGTGCCCGACCGCCGAATGCAGGGAGCGCGTTGAAGACGTTGGCAAGGAAGTATCTGGTCGTTTATGCTATCGTTATGGGTATGTATGCTCGTTAGTCATCCCCTGAAGATCCTTGTTGGTGCTGATATGTGTAACGTGTCCAAATAGGCGCCGACTGGCTGCAAGGCCCGTATGTATACTCTCTGTACAGAGAGCAGTATGAATTTCCGGAGCGCATTGTTGCGTTGCTATTTGTGACGGGGTTCGTGTCGGCGGGGATGGCAGCACCTCTTGTAGGTGTTTGGGCCGACCAGCAGTGCGTACCGCCCTCTATGCTGTACTGCTGGCATGACTTATGACTGATTTCAACACAGCGGTCGGCGGAAACTGTGTCTGACATTCTGCGTAACTTATACCCTGGCGTGCATTCTAATTCTCTTCCCTATCCTGCCTATCCTACTCGCTGGCCGCCTCCTCGGTGGTGTCTCAACCTCTATCCTATTCTCCGCGTTCGAATCGTGGTTAATTTCTTCGGCGTCGTCTATGGGCCTACCTTCGGCCGACTTGTCAACCATCATGGGACGTGCGACACTTGTTAATGGATTCGTGGCTACTGGTGCTGGCGTGTTCAGCAATAAACTCGTTGCATCAACAAGCAATTTCGCATCGCCATTCATTGCGAGCGGGTGTTTGCTTGTGCTTGCGTATTTCGTAATTAGCGGGACATGGGTGGAGAATTATGGAGGTGGAGGAGGGTCGGTGACGGCTGATGTTTTCCAGGTCAAGAGGTTGGGACAGGCATGGAGGATCGTTCGTGAAGGTATGCTCTCGCCTCGACATCTATTCAGCTCTTCTCGCTGACTTCTGTTATGAATCAGACCCTATGCTTCTGGTCCTTGGCTTGACGCAGACTTGCTTTGAAGGCTCGATGTACCTCTTCGTTTTCATCTGGGTCCCCTCCCTCCAACAAGTCACCCGTTACGATGAGACCCTTCCATTCGGCTACATATTTTCGTCGTTCATGGTCTCCATGATGATTGGATCCATCCTCTACACCATGATCGTGGCATATTCCAAAATCAAGGGCGCTGATTCGTCTCTGACGACGCACGCCAAGCTTAGCAGCATTGTGTGCGCCGTAAGCGCGTTGGCATTGGCAAGCAGCATCTCTTCGAGGAACGAAGAAGTGCGCTTTTGGGCGTTCTGCGCGTTCGAGGCGTGTGTGGGGATGTACTATCCTGTGCAGGGTATGTTGAGGGGAACATTGATTTCAAATGAACATCGGGCAACGGTCAGTGACATTTTGATGTTTGGGAATATTTTCGGATTTGATTGTTGATGAATGGTTCTCTGTTTGATTAACAGCTCTCATCCCTCTTCCGCGTGCCACTTAACATCTTTGTTGTGTTCTCGCTCCTTACCGGAGTTTCCTCTGCTCGGCAAGCGGTGCTCAGCGGAAGTGCCATCATGCTTGCGTTCTCCGCGCTCATGACCGGAGCTGTTATTGTCGATCAGTCCGACGCAGTGCCCGTCGGGAATGGCCACCGTCCTTGACCCTTAGAACATCTGGCAGGTGTTATAATTGTCCATAAAACGTGTAGCAGTGCTGCCCGTATACCCCTACTACACTCTTTGATACTTCGTTGGACTTTGGGTACAGTTAATCTAATCAAGGGAGTTGTGAAACCCCGAGTTGCTGAGTCAGCGAATTGTTTGTCGCAAGAGTTGATGGCAAATAGAAAAGACACAGCCTCATTGGTGGAATCAGACTGGCTCCTTACCCAGCAACGTCCTTTTCTAGCTTCTCCGCCCATATAATAGCCTACCTTTCCCTCGTCCCTCTGCTCTATCACGTTTCTAACGACCCACTAATTCACTGAACAACACCCATGGTAAGCCTTTGCTGTAGCTGCAACCTTGAGCTGGGACTAATTTTACCGGGATTAGTCAACCAACTGCAGGAGGCGTCTCATTCGCGACTTTAAACGCCTCTCCACCGATCCTCCGGGTGGTATTTCAGGGAGCCCATGCCCCGACAACATTATGTTATGGAACGCCGTGATCTTTGGTCCTGGTGAGTGAAGCTCGTGCAGTGGCATCTCGCGTGCAATGCGCCAGATGCCCAGAACCCAACCAATCGACTAACCCTTGTCCCCCTCCAACCCACCTCCGCCTTTCCAACTACAAAATAGGCGACACACCATTCGAAGACGGAACATTCAAACTCCTACTCACATTCGACGAATCCTACCCCAACAAACCCCCCTCTGTCCGGTTCCTTTCGAGAATGTTCCACCCGAACGTATACGCGAACGGTGAACTCTGTCTAGATATTCTGCAGAACAGGTGGTCACCGACGTATGATGTCGCGGCGATTTTGACGAGTATTCAGAGTTTGTTGCATGATCCGAATCCGAATAGTCCGGCGAATGCGGAGGCGGCGCAGTTGTATAGAGAGAATATGAAGGAGTATGTGAGGAGGGTGAAGGCGACAGTGGAGGAGAGTTGGTTGGATCCGGAGGAGGTGCAGGCGGTGAATGGTAGTGGTGATGTGGGTGCTTCGGGGTCCGGGTCTCCGTCGGGATCGGGGATGGTTGTGGAAGAGGGAGAGGAGTCGTTGAGTTCGTCTTCCGCCTGAGTTGGATTGGGTTGTCGATGGTGCAGGGTTCCGGTTCTCCTGGTCTTCCTTCCTCAAGGGTTGGCGGAGGGAGGGAGTTGCGGATGTGTTTTATGCGTGTTGAAGTGTCGTACACCGGCGGACGGTGCTCATAGTGACCGGTTCTTTCTTTTCATCTTCACCTTATTCCCCTTGTCAGCCTTCTTTCTTTTCTAACCATTGCTTGGTCAACTGCCGCGCACTTTATGTGCACGGTTGTTGGCGTTGGGGTTTGGAGCACAACTATACAGCTAGTCCGACCAGAGCTCTCTTTTCACTTACTTGGCATTCATTCTATTGTCGTTCCTCCTTTTCCCCCCTCCTTTCCTAGTACTCACACCTTACACTTTGTAGTCTCTTTCCTCATGTCTAGTAGCATCATCTCATTGTAATTCTCCCTATCCAACTACATACACGCCTCGGTCGGTGCTGAAACTAAAACGGACAGTCTTTTTCTTTCATTCTTCTCAATGTCTATCATGTCAAGAAGATGGCCTTCATTGGGTTTTATTCAGCATCGGTCGGTACCCTGTTTCGATACCCATTCCCGACCTGCAGGGGTCTGCACCTCCCATTCGTTGGTGGAGAGATGGTTCGCGCGAGGAAGAACAGAACCTTGCTATCGAGATGCAAGGTCCAAACACAACGTACTTATGGCGTGGCAAGACATAGAAAGACCAGACAGGCCGCCTTGGTGCGGATCATCCTGTCGGTCGAGAGCTACCAGCGGCCTGCACACTGCCTACGTACCTAGAAAATAAAGGATAGACGAAACTGGTGGGCGAGCGTCGATTTCCACACATAGCCTTTTCTTATTCAATAACTTACAAGCCAGGGCCCGATAGCAGTCCACCCCCCACATACTATATACATGAGCTACAGGTAGCCGAATTGGCATCTCATCTGAATCTCTGACATCTTGTAAGCGTTTCCGCCGGTTCTGCGCTCAGACTTTCAACACCATGATAGGAAATTCTCCAGATTTGACGCGTTGCTTGTATGGTACCCATATCGCAACCACGAACATTGGACCTGTGTTCTTAGAATTCCTCGTATGATCGTGTAAATAAATTTAATCCGTTCGTCGAGAAATCTTGTTGTCACTAGAGGTTCATGCAAATGCCTACTGGTTATTAACCCCAAATCATTTGTCTCTGCTGTGTGTGGGTTGTACTTGTTGTACTCCTTCTCAATCCACGTGGTCCCATACTTCAAACCACTCCCCCCGGTATATCCTGCTCGCCTCCTTGTAATTAATTGCTTCATACTGGGTGAAATATCGCAACTCGGGATTGTATTCCCAATACCAAAAGGTCTTTTTGGTACCATATCCCTTGACATATAGGCCAGATTGCGTCGCACCTCGGAATATCCTACGAAGGAGGGATTTACATCTGGACAACAAGTTCGGAGAGTATGGCTGAATGATTTTCAGTTTCAGGAGCCTCTCTATTTCCTATCAGAAGATCAATAAGTGACTGAAAAATACCTGAGGACAAACTCACCTCGTAAAGCCTGGTAATGACGAAACCATCGAAGTCATTAGAGATGATCCTATAAATGATCATCCCACGGCCCCTTTTCACGTAACACAAAGAACCAAATAACCAAGTGGAACTTGTGTCGGCTACCATCATTTGTCTCCGCGCCAGCAGGACTTCACGGTAGTCAAGCCTGACAAGTGCTTGTTGTAATTGATGATCCGGATTTACCTCTCGTATGGAGCGTAATAGTGATATGGTGACCTTGAGGAAGATCCAAACTTTGAGGTAAGAGTTAAGAAATTCATTGGAAAATGGCCAGGAAAGAGAGGCCGCAGAACTAGGCATATTGGATGTCAAAACCAGTTCTAAGAGTCTATCTTAAGCCACACGCCCAGAGAAAGTCCCATCAGACACTCACCTGAGTTATGAATGTCGAATGATTGTGCATAGTGATGATGCAATTTAGCATACTGTTTCAGTAGATTCCCCTTGGCTGATTGAGTTGCTACACTGAAGGCGCCAGAACGATTTGGATCGACGAGGAAGTCGCGAAATGATTTGTGATGGAATGAAATATACCCTCCAAAGGTATACATTATTGTCAGTGCCAGCTGCTTGGCTTCAGGAGGCGCAGCACACTGATAGAACGGTCGCGTAATATCAATAGACCCGTCAATTTCGAGTGGTTCAAGGCGCTCTTGAAATAGGAGAACGGCATAAAGTTCGTTGCAGACAGTTCTGAATTTGGCCTCTGAGAATCCGAGCTTATTGCTCATCCCAACCACGCCCATGGAATCCAAGTCCATAAGGCACAGTTCAGCAAGAAAAAGTTGCACGGAATGTCTAATATTGCTGGGAATACGTTGCATGACGAGAGTATAGAATGCATCCAATTCTGCGAAGGGGTGTGCTTCACCATGGTCGGCGAGGTGTTTGTGGTGACGTTCCGAGATGACGGTCAAAACAGCAGACAGTAGTTCCTCTGGTCCTTGCGAGCTAGGGGAGCCAACAAACCTGATGATTGTTGCAGCATAGATGAACAGTCCCGCTGCGGCGTTCACCAGAGTCCGCACATCATCCTGAGAAGGCCAGGTACGGAGCATGGATATATTGCGGCGTCGAAGAATGTTGCTGAAACCGCTCCTGATATAGAGTTCAATTTCACCGTCAATTTCGCGTGAAATAGGAAGCAGGGTTTGATGGCAGAGGAGGGCGATATCGTCCCTAGTGAAAATAGCCTCGATGTGAGGCTCTGGGCGGCTGAAGAATGCCCAAAGAAACGGCGTCCTACGTTCCCTCGCAGATGCCGCGATAATCTCGACGATCTCGCATTGTGCATCCCTTCCATCGCACTCGTCCAGACCGTCGATGAATATGGCCCTCCTCCCGATGCCTTTGCCAGCCCTTTCCAGATCCTGGATAGGCTTAACAAATAGGGCATCGAATTGCGACGACATCCTTTTCGTGACAATTGTCTTGTCAACGGAGATAGCAGCATTAACAAGGTTGCGATAGTCGGGGAATTCGACACAAAGTTGGTAAGCGAGGGAGGGGAAGAAGCGTGCGTGATCGTCCCGTCCATTGATAGAGAAGAAAAAAGCTGCGCCGAGTTGGCCAAGTTCCTTCAATTTCTCCGCACATGTTTGCGCCACGGCGCTTTTTCCAACTCCAGCCGGACCTTTCATCCAGTACACCGGCAGCGAACCGCCGCCGAGAGGAGAAGCTGCCCAGTGAGTGATGTCTTCGACATATTGTTCGCGAGTTCCAGGAAAACATTTAGGAGGCGGGTCCCGAGCTGATGAGTCGTGCGCAGCTTCAGGAACAGAAGCCCCGAGCAAGATGTCGATGCCTTCAGACAGGTAAAACAGTATCAAGATATTTTGTCTTGTAAGCATGCCGAGATTACTTACCATTTAAGCCGTTGAAGTTGTTCTGCACAGCGATGGTCTGACTCTGGGAATGGTCGATGAGCTGCCCGTCATTGATGATTACGTTGTGGGCATTGGTTAGGAGGGGCATTTTATCGAGAGTTCGAAAGCAAGTGAAGAGGTAAAATGCTGTGAGATGGACCAAGCAGTCTCTGGAAGAGTTTAAACGTCCAGGCGACCAGCTGCTGCATTGCCTTGATCAGAATCACATGCCTTCTTTCCAAACAGGATAACTCACTCGATCAGTATTCTCTGAATCACCAAAGAACATAGAAATTAGAATATTGAACGCTGAGCGGCGGATAGCCACTGCGCGAATCCGGTTTGTGGTTTTCGAAACAATCTGGAGGAGGCGCGACTCCTCACAATGGCACTTTCCACGGATATCGAGACGACCACGGCGTAACCGTGACAAACGTTCTGGTCATCCCTTATGGCGAAAGAGTCTAAAAGCATATACGCGCCACATGCAGGCATGGACAAGTGAAACTTTGCCAACAACATTTCTTTGCCTTTTTTCTGCTCCGTGGGAGGGGGCTCATTCTAATTCACGGTGTTCACTTCCATCACATTCGTGGCTCGAAGCTTAAAGTCGCAGATTCTAACGAACATTCACGTTAACTCGGGATCTTCCGCAACTCAATCCAAGTCCAATTCGATAAACCCCATTCCCAATTCTTGTTACAGACCCCTCTACGCGTTTTCGCGTCCTCCTTTGCTATCCCAACAGTTTCCCGGTCTTTTTCTCATTTTCCCCTTCGCGTTTCTGGGCCGGATGCCTGATACGGGGTCTTTGAAAACTTAATTAACTTGAGGCGTCGATCGCCTGATATCTTTCAAGTCACCGCCATTGGTGCCTTCCACAAGGCCTTTCATCGAACCGTACTGCCTCTCAGGTCTCACGACTGCTCCAGGCTCCGATATAAACCAATTAAGAACGTGTTCTTCGTTCTGACAATCCGCTCCATGTGGCGCCTAAAACCAAGGCTTCCCCCATCAATCCTGCACCAAAGCCAAATTCTAATCCACTCTCATCATCTCTGCGCTTACCCCCTCTTTCTGTCATCGTCTGGAGATGGCCCGTACTCAACTGGCCTTCCACCAAATGCTGTTCCGGTTTAAATGGACATGGGTAAAGCGTTTAACTGCAATGCCGGGATGACGGACCCCAATCCAGGGTTGATGCCCAAACGACCCGGATTACATTGGCCCAAAGATACAGGTGTTCCCGAAAGATATGTCAGGCCAGTAGAGATAATTCTTGATGGAATTTACACATCGGGGTGTGGTGAGGGCGAAGAGTTCGGTGACCCGGGCAGTGAGAACGGTAAAGGGAGTGGGAGGTGACGCCGAGAGAAGAGTACGTGAGGATTGGATAACCTGTGATGAAGGCTTATATATGGGAAGGTTTGGTGGTGTTTTAGGTCGAGTTGAAAATGTTCCAGAGGGACTCGAGGGAAGGGAGACGAGGTTCATGAGAGCAGGAGCTGCGAAGAAGAGGGTAGACGATATGTTAGAGTATGCGGTTAGGTGAGGGTTTAGGTGAGTCCTCTAAGTTTCGGAAATTTGGCGTACAGAGTATTTTGACAGATGGTTTTCATCTCGCTTCATTTTAGAAACCGGCGTCCTTTCAGATTTGCATTCCGTTGGTCGTGATATCATTTTGGCTTCGCCAATCAAGACTAGCTACGGGTGCATGAGTACTCAAAGATGAAGACACAGCCTTCCACATGTTGGCCCAGGTGCCAAAGAGCTTTATCCAAAAGACAAACCACACTGGGTCTTGGTCGGGATCGGGGACGATTGTGGAAGAGAGAGACAGATCGTTGTGTTCGCCTTCTGCCTGAGTTGGATTGGATCGTTGGTGGTGCGGGGTTCTGGTTCTCCTGGTCTTCCTTCCTCAAGGGTTGGTGGGAGGAGAGAGGCGCGTATGTGTTTCGTGCATGTTGAGGTGTCGTACACTGGCGGATGGTGGTCATAGTGACTGATCCTTCCTTTCATCCTCATCTTATTCCTCTTCTCAACTTTCTTCCCTTCTAACCATTGCTCAGTCAGTCGCTGTGTACTTTACGTGCACGGTTATTGACATTGGGGTTTGGAGTATAATTATGCAGCTAGTTCGACGAGAGCTCTCTTCACTTACTTGGCATTCATTCCATTATCGTCCCTCCTTTTTCCCTTCCTTTCGAGCACTCACATCCTAAACTTTGTATTCTCCTTCCTCTCCTCGTCCAGTCGCATCATCTCATTGTAACTATCCTTATCCAACTACATACATCTATGGTAGGAAATTTACCAGATTTGACGCGTTGATTGTATGCCTATGTTCGCCATGTGATGATTATGTAGATAAATTCAATCCGTTCGTCGAGAAATTTATTGTCGCTAGAGATTCATGCAGATGCCCACTAGTTATTATCCCCAATCATTTGTTTCTGCTGTGTGTGGGTTGTACTTTTTTATGACCAAATTCGTAGTCCCATACCCCAAACCGCTCCTCCCGGTATATCCTGCTGGCTTCCTCGTAATCAATTGCTTCATACTGGGTGAAATATCGCAACTCGGGATTGTATTCCCAATACCAAAAAGTCTTTTTGGCACCATATCCCTTGACGTATAGGCCGGATTGCGTCGCACTTCGGGATATCCTACGAAAGAGAGATTTACAACAAGATGCCAAATTTGGAGAGTATGGCCGAATGACTTTCAGTTTCAGGAGCCTCTCTATTTCCTATCATAAGGTCAGTAAGTGACTAAAAAATACCCAAGGACAAACTCACCTCGTAAAGCTTGGAAATGTCGAAACCACCGAAGTCATCAGAGATAACCCTATGAATGATCATCCCACGGGCCCTTTTCACATAGCGCCGACAACCGAACATCCAAGTGGAATCTACGTCGACGACCATCCTTTGTATCAGCGCCAGCAGGGCTTTACGGTAGTCAAACCTGACAA
Organism: Podaxis mareebaensis; assembly: GCA_018524725.1. Classification (NCBI taxonomy): domain Eukaryota; kingdom Fungi; phylum Basidiomycota; class Agaricomycetes; order Agaricales; family Agaricaceae; genus Podaxis; species Podaxis mareebaensis. The sequence goes on along the minus strand of JAEUWP010000221.1, from coordinate 62,324 downwards.
AGCCTTGCTGTAACTGGTGATCCGGATTTACCTCTGGTAGGAAGCGTGATAGTGACGCATTGACGGCGACGAAGGTCCGATCTTTGAGGTAAGAGTTAAAAAATTCGTTGGGACATATCCAGGAAAGAGAGGCCACAGAACTAGGTATATTGGACGCCAAAGTCAGTTCTAAAAGTCTATCTTAAGTCCCACGCCCAGAGAAGTCTCATCGGATGCTCTCACCTGAGTTATGAATGTAGAATGATTGTGCATAGTGAAGATGCACTTCAAGATACTGTTTCATTAGACTCCCGCGGGCCGATTGAGTCGTTGCACAGAAGGTGCTGGAACGTTTTGCATCGGCGAGGAAGTCGTAGAATGATTTGTGGTAGAATGAAATAAGCCCTCCGAAGAAATACGTTCCTGCCAGGGGCTGCCTTGTTACTTCAGAAGGTGCAGTACACTGGTAGAATGGTTGTGCAACATCAATAGAGTCGTTTATTTCAAGTGTCTGGCGACACTTTTGAAAGAAGAGAACGGCATGAAGTTCATTGCAGACGGTTCTGAATTTGGTCTCCGAGAAACTGAGGCTATTGGCTACCTGAATTGCGCTAAAACTTGCCGTTCCCGCCTCGTAAAGGCACATATCGGCAAGAACGAGTTGCACAGAATGTCTGATATTGATGGGAATGCGTTGCATGATGAGAGTATAGAATGCATCCAACCCCGCGAAGGGGCGCGCTTCGCCATGATCGATGAGCCGATTATGACGACGTTCCGAGATGACTTTGAGAACAGCGGACAGTAATTCCTCTGGTCCCTGAGAGCTAGGGGAGCCGACAAACCTGAGGACTGTTGCAGCATAGATGAATAGTCCCGCCGCGGCGTTGACGAGGGTTTGTATGATATCATCAGAAGGCCAGGGATAGGGCACGGATATGTTGCGGCGCCGAAGAAATCTCTGAACTCGTCTCTGAGATAGAGTTCAATTTCACCGTCAACTTCGCGTGAAATACGAAGCTGTTCATTGCGACAGAGGAGGGCAATATCTGCCCTGCCGAATGTGGCCTTGAGGTACGACTGAAAAATGCCCAAAGAAATGGCATCCTACGTTCCCTCGCAGATGCCGCGATAATCTCGACGATCTCACATTGTGCACCCCTTCCATTGCACTCATCCAGACCATCGATGAGTATGGCTCTCCTCTCAATGCCTTTGCCGACCCTTTCCAACTCCTGGATAGGCTTGACAAACAGGGCATCGAATTGCGACGACATCCCCTTCGTGACAATTGACCTGTCAAGGGAGATGGCTGCGCCGACGAGGTTGCGGTAGTCAGGGAATTCAACGCAAAGCTGGTAAGCGAGGGAGGGGAAGAAGCGTGTGTGGTCGTCTCGTCCATTGATGGAGAAGAAAAAAGACGCGCCGAGTCGGCCCAGTTCCTTCAATTTCTCCGCACATGATTGGGCAACTGCGCTTTTTCCAACTCCAGCTGGTCCACTCAGCCAGTACACCGACTGAAAACAAGAGACTGCCCAGTTAGTGATGTCTTCGATATATTCTTCGCGAGTTCCGGGGTGGCATGTGGGAGGTGGGTCCCGAGCCGATGAGTCGTGCGCAGCTTCATGAATAGAAGCTTTATACAGGATTTTGATCCCTTGAAAGTGGAACAGTATTGAGATACCACCATATCTTGTAAGCCTGCCAAGTATCACTTACCATCTTGCCCGTTGAAGTTGTTGTGCACAGTAATGTTCTGAGACTGATCTATGAACTGTCCGCCATTGACGGTGAAACCGCGAGCATTAGTCAGTAGGGGCAATTTTTGCTAAGAGTTCGAAAGATATCGAAGAGAAGTGTTGTGAATCAGTTAATACAACAAGGAGTCTCGAGGTGGGAACGAGTGAACGACCAGCCTGTTGTACTGCCTCCCTTGTCTGTCTGTTAGGGGTCACGAGCTGTTTTCCAGGACGACAACGATGCGATCAGTGTTCCCCAAAGGACATCGGGAATTGGGTTGCCATAGGTTGTCACTAGAGTGTATTCGCAAACTGTTTTCAGCGAGATTGAATATGGAGCAGTTTAGTTTTGATTCACTAACTCACTGAGAAGTCGCAAATATTCTCTCAAAAGTCCGGGGTACAGTCGCCTGTCTCACTCTATGCAAGGGATTAAGTAGATGACGAGCTGCTGCACTGCTCTGAGCTGCACTGTCACGTATCATGAACTACGACGGTTCTTTCCAAGAAGGTTAACGGATGTGATCAATGTTCCTCGAATACCGAAGAACGTGGAATGGTGGCTGTGGTACTAGGGTTTGTTTGGAAAGGTACGATTCCTTGCCAATATTGCCAATGATACGTTGATCGGATATTGAAACGAAAGGGCGTAACCGTAACAAACGTTCTGATCATCCCTGGTAGAGAAAAGGCACATAGAAGCATATACACGCCACACGCAAGGATGGATGAATGGACCTTTGGCGGCAACCTTTCACTGGTTTTTTTCCTGCTTCAGGGGAGGGAGTTCGTTCTAATTCACAGTGTTTGCTCCCATCGTAGCTGTGGCTTGAAGTCGCAGGGTTCTAACGAGCATTTACATTAACTCGGCATCTTCCGCGACTCAATCCAAAGTGCAACTCGATATACGCTCTTCCCAATTCACGTTACATACCGTTACATACCACTCTACGCGTTTCGCGTCTTTCTTTGCTATCCCAAAAGTTTCCAGGTCCTTTTTCCCGTTTCCTCCTCGTGTTTCCGAGCCAGATACCTGATACGGGGTCGAAACTTTATTAACTCAAGGCGTCGATCGCGCGGTATTTTCCAAGTCACCGCCATTAGCGTCTTCCACAAGGCATTTCATCGAACCGCACTGCCTCTTTGGCCTCACGACTACTCCGTCCTCCAATATAAATCAATTAAGAACGCGCTCTTCGTTCTGACAATCCGCTCAACGTGATGCCTAAACACAGAGCTTCCCCTATCAAACCTGCACCAAAGCCAAATTCCAATGCACCTTCACCATCCTCGGGGTTACCGCCCTTCTCTGTCTCACTGTCAGGAGATGGCCCGCGCTCAACTGGCCTCCCACCAAATGCCATTCCGGTCTCAATGGACACGAGTACAACGTTCAACCACGATTCCGGGGTGACGAACCCCGACGCAGGCTCGAGCCCAGAAGACCCGGATTATATTGGCCCGGAAATGCGAGTGTTCTCGAAAGATATGCCAGGCCAGTGGAGACAGCTCTTGATGGGATTCATGGATTGGGGGTGTGATGACGATGAAGAGTTTGGTGACCTGGGCAGCGAGAACGGTAAAGGGGGGTGGGAGGTGTTGCCGAGGGAAGAGTACGTGAGGATGTGGATAACATGCGATGCGGGGTTGTATATGGAAAGGTTTGGTGGTGTGTTGGATCGGGTTGAGAGTGTTCTAGAGGGACTCGAGAAAAGGGAGACGAGGTTTGTGAGAGCAGGAGCTGCGAGGAAGAAGGTAGACGATATGTTAGAGTATGCGGTTAGGTGAGTCTTCTAGGCCTCGGAAATGAGGTGTTCGGAGTATTTTGACGGATGGTTTTCATTTCGGGTGCTGGTGTTCTTTCGGGTGTGCATTCCGTTGGATGTGATCGTTTTGGTCTCGGCGATCAAGACTAGCCACGGGTGCACGAGTACTCAAAGATGAAGACGCAGCCTTCCGCATGTTGACTCGGATTGCCAAGGGGCCCTACCCAAAAGACAAAGCCGCACTCGCATATAATATGCTCTGCTACCTGTACAAGAAACGGTTTTCGCACGAGGCCGTCTTGGAAAACCTTATATGCGTCTTGGTGTTCGGAGATCTCGCATCATCATATGGGCCTTTCACGCATTGTGTTTGCACGTTGGCATGTTTCTTCGCCCCATTGAAGGACTTGGAACCGTACAAGACTTTTGAGTCACTGTGGACGAGCTACGATGAGTATAGAGAGAGATGGGGGTTGATGTTACCCGGACAGAAATGCTGTGCTGTGTGCGGGACTGTGCCGGAGAAAAAGAGAGAGTTGAAGAAGTGTGCTGGGTCGTGTTTGATCTTGAGAAAGCCCTTATATTGTGGGAAGGTCTGTCAGAAGAAGGTACGCGTGCGTTTTATTTTTGGCTCCAAGCGCCAGTGCGCTAACCGGTTGTTCATTTCACTGGTAGCATTGGTCGACCCACAAGCAATGGTGCAGCAAGGAGCTTACGGTCACAAGCTCAGATATAGAGAGTGACCAGTATTACTCGGATTATGACTCGGAGGATGATTACGATTCTGAAGAAAGCGAAGACAGTGAAGATGACCACGAGGAGTGGGAGGACGATGATTTAGACGACGAAGCCGGGAGGTGGTACGCTACAGATGAAAGCGAAGACGAAGGTTGTTGCGGAGGCTCATCATCAGACTGTCCTCGTAAACACCAGGGTGACAATGACTACGATGATGTGGAGTGGTGTGTCACGTCTGACGGAGACGAGGGCGGCTCCAACAACTCCGACTTTGATTCCGGCAACACTCGCTGGCCCAGAGCTGTATACAAACACCCGGATGGTTGTAGCTATCGTTCGAGAGACCAAAAGCCGAAAAAGAACAAACAATTATGGAACGACTACGGAGATCATGATCCTGAGGGGTTTGTCATGGACATTGCGAGATCAGTTGTTCGGTTGAGGAATGCCTAGCCAGATATGTCGTTCGCTTGGGATATAGTCCGTATTCCGTATGGTATTCATTTTATATAATTCCTGGTGCTCTTATAACCCTATTATCTTACTCGTTAATGTAAATATTCGTTGTTCCTTTGACGGGTGATTCGGCCCCCACAAAGGTCACTGCCCTCAGGAGGAATGATCCCGGTATCTGCGTTTATAGCCCTTCACCGAGACGTTAAACCGGAATTGCACGGTTAAAAGCTGTACCATGCCCCCCCTAATGGCATACAGTACCGCTGTCACTAACACCGTTACGTTTGTGAACCGGCGCTATGATACTCCCCCAAGGACGTATCGTTCCACGTACGACAGCGTAGGTCACGATTTATAGTGAGTTACCAACCGCCAAGTAAACCGCTGTTTCGTAATCGCAATAACTAGTTTCTGACCAAAGTCGAGTCAGGACAAGCACCGTTCACAGAGACCAAATACAGGGATGGTCCGTGCGCACAGTCTCGACATATATAAGCCTTCGCCCAACATACAGTTTTCTTCACCACTCTGGCCTTTTGGCTTAGATCAAGTGTAGTATCTGTTCTTAATAGTTTAACCACTATTATGGAGGCACCGCCTCCATTACTGGTTATCCAATTTTTGCTGCCCCAGCTCTCGTCCTCTGCTTGCACGACTTGAGCGTGATGACTCCGCCACTGCACTACTGGCTTATGTTGTCAGGGGTCCCCTCCAAGGGATTTCTTGTCTTCCCTCTATTTGTTTGGATGCAATTCACTGTCAGTTGACATGATGGATTTCTCTGACAAATAGATTTTGGGAATGTTATTTTTATTTTTATTTATTTTTTTTACTTCATAAGGCTTATACATCCTAGTACTCAGGTTTGAATGTTGGGATAATATTGAAGGGGAAATAACTGGTGCCATTGTATCAGTGGATCAAGGTTTGTGTGTGGTTGATGGGCACATGGGGAGGTGGGATGTTCAAATAAATGCATCACACTTTTTACTATGTGATTTTTCTCCATTTATCCTCTATACTGGATAGCAGGACTCCATGATTATGGCTGTGTTGGCAAGCCACAACTCACTCTGATTGTCTACTACTATGTCAGATGCCGGGGTGTTCTGTATCATTAATTGTTCTATTTTTTGCACTAAATTCCTTCGGCAGTTACTATGTGAGTATCTAGCTGACCACCACTGTGTTGGGTGACACCAACTGTCTGTTGGAAATGATGGTATCCTGGCATGAAGAATGGATATGTAAACATCTGATGCTCCACCCATGGTGCTTTTGGCATGCTTGTGTGTTGAAGATTGGCAAGTTTGGAGGGGCAGAGAGGTTGGGATGAATGGCACAGTAATATGAATTAGAGAGTATTCTAGATAATGAGAGCTTAGAGTGTGTTTTCACGCAAGGAGTGTGTCTGATGGTAAGGAATGTATAGTATTTCAAGATGAAGCAAGCAGGTATTTCTACGAAAACGGACAATGAACGACTCGAACAATAGTTACTATGTCGGGAGGGCTAGGATACGGTGGTTGCCAAGATCTTGATGCTATCGTAACATGAAAGTGCGAGAGATTAAGTAAATAATAAGATATTCGGACAATAATCGGTTCCCACTAGACGCGCGCCTGTCGATTGTGTCCACGCGTGGCCTCGATGATCCTCCCCACACTTAGAATCTAATTAGGCTTGTGCAATTATCACTGACCCTTCGGAAAGCGTATGTCATCTCATAGGATGGGCATCATGATGACACACTTGTCAGATTTCAAAGAGATAAAGACGCCCGCTCCGGTGCATATGTTAGGCTACATTTATCAACTTATGGACTGTCTATTACACCCCTGTCAAATAAACGTCATGAAAATCGTTTCTCCGTATGTGGAAGGCCCATAATTGTTCGCCAACATACGGCGCACAAGATGACACGTTCCACCTCTCCCCAAGTCGCCCTTCTTTCATGAGACACATCATCTAGGCCCGTGTACCACACCGAACACAGTATTCCTCGACATCCAAGCTACCAAAAAGTGAACGTCAGCCACGCCAAATTTTTATTGTGAACCTCAACCTCACAATATGGCGAAGATGCCGATGGGGAAGAGAAGCTGGAACCGAATTAATCACGTCAATCAAACCACAGACGCTGGAATCAAGGTCTCACAATGGCCGTGATGATACCGCAAGCCCCATACCTCTTCGTGAACGCGTGTTGTCCTAGCTCACAAAGTGATAGGTCTTCGGGGAGGAAAGAAGAATGCAACGGGGGCAGTTATCGCAGGCAGTTAACAATGTTCGAGTAATGGAATCATGAGAGGCTCTCACGATTTGGCCCAGGCACAGCTCCTGGCATCATAACGTTCATCATAACAGCTGTCGTCTGTGGTTGTAAAGGTTGCTGCTGGACGCCTGCGCCCACACCCATATTCGCATTCATGGACATCATCGAAGGCTGTCCCACCATTTGCGGCTGCATCGGTACCTGCCCCGTCGACATCATTGAAGGCTGCCCCGTCATTTGTGGTTGCATCGGCACCTGTCCCATCGACATCACTGAAGGCTGCCGCATCATTTGTGGTTGCATCGGCACCATCTGCGGTTGTCCCACCGGCGTCTGCTGGAACTGTGTTTGCATGCCTGGGAGTGGTTGCTGGCCAACGTAGGGGCTCTGTTGTTGGGGGTAGCCGTTGTTAATGTATACGGTTTGTGGTTGCTGTATACTGCTAGAGGTCCCAGGATATTGTGGTAGGCTGCTATATTCGTCAACTTTCTGGTCGCTCATTAGATAGTGAGGATAAGGGTGCGCGTGGGGAGAGGGGTGGTTAGCAAGGCGCAACCGAAGTTGCAGCATTCCTCTTTATGTAGCAGAAATGATACAGGGTCTGAGAACTGTCAGTTGCCAATAGCATGACATGTGGCACCGTGGCTGGCTTTCCGTCGCCGACTCCTGACCTGGGCGTCTAAAATAGCTGTGCTTGGCATGTCGATCAATCCGTTAACCAAGGAATCATAGATCTATTAGCCGAAACTATCAAAAAGTTACAATTCATTCCTATTGGGCGCCTCATACCATCCATCACAGCCTTAGCATGCGAGTCGTTAGGTTCAGCAGGCATGCTCGCACTTTTGCAGGTACAGCACCCGCGCTGGCAAGGACATCCGCACCGGCCGTAGCGAGGCGAGAATGTATCTTCCCTTCCTTAGCCAGCCCTGGGGAGAAGCGGGCAATCCCAGCATCGAATTCTTCCCATTCCGGGATTTGTCGGGCACGTAAAAGTTTAGGCTCTTTCTATTGAAGGCATCAGATGAGGCCGTAGGAATGAGGTAAAACGACGGACCGTAAGAGGATTCTGGCACAGGTCGATGGTCTTCGCGCGATGCAAACGATCTTTGCTGCCTGGAGACCAAGCCAATACTTGTCAATGTATCGAGTAGTAAAATCATAATATACATACACCAAGTCTCGTACTAGGAAAAGGCTGACCAGACGAGGGAAAGCTTCACAGTTATTATAGTTTACTTACCCGTAACCAGTCTTCTTGAAGGGAGAACTGGACGACCGGTGCGTGACGTGAGTATCTGAGACCGGGCAAATCCATGTTGTGCTTACGATAGGGACCTCTCTTTGGAGGCTGTTGGGTATATCTGTACGGTTTGTGTCGGTATTCCGAATTCATTATTAATCCAAACGCGAAGGTTTATCTTGATCGAGAATTGCCAATGAGTTGGGATCCGCGGATAGGTGTTAGTATTGCACACGTAGGGTATCCCAGAATGACCCCTAGTCAAGGCCGTTTTCCATCACAAATCGCGTTGCAACCTACACCAGCTGCTATCTATAATTAGAACAAAGGGTCTAATGAGCCAGTTCTGAGCGTAGTGTAAGGCATGCCATCCATACCTGTCTGCATTTCGCGAGGTCGATAACATAAAGCGCACTGCATTCCAAATGGACATGATTAGTACCAGGAACAGTCAGTCTCGGAAGGCTCTTTGCTCACCTAATGTGGTACGGCAGTCCCTTGAGGAAGTCCTTCCAATACCCTGTTTTCCAGAACCTGAACCCTTCCATTTCTGTATTATCGTCACCCATTGGCATATAGTGCTCCATGAAGGTCGAGGTCCACGAGTTCTTTTAAGTCTGCACGCACGATCTGGTCAGCGTCGACAAAAATGACTTTCTTCAGGTCCATAGGGAAGGGGACGTCGAGGAAGAAGATCTTGTATGCCCAAATGATCCTCTGTTTCTCGGTCTAGACGCGAAGCCAGGACGGTCACTTGTAGGCGACGAGTTCGCACTGGAAGCCGTACTTCTTCACCATTTGAGGAATGAATTCCTGCAGAAAACCCGGGTCTCTGACAAGGAAGTCTGACTGATGAGGAAAGATGGAGACAAGAAGTTCTCAACGAACCGGAACTTGACGGTGAATACTGTGTGCGAGCTACGACGAGAGAGATGGTAGTTGATGTTACCCGGACAGAGGTGTTGTGCTGTGCGTGGGACCGTGCCGGAGAAAAAGGGGGTTGAAGAAGTGCGCCGGGTCGTGTTTGATCTTGAGAGAGGCCTTATATTGTGGGAAGGTCTGTCAGGAGGCACGCATGCGTCTTATTCTGGGCTCCAAGCACCCGTGCGTTAATCGGTTGTTTGTTTCACCAGTAGCACTGGTCGACCCGCAAGCAATGGTGTAGTAAGGAGTTTCGGTCACAAGCTCAGATATAGAGAGTGATCAGTATTACTCGAAGACAGTGAAGATGACCATGAGGAGTGGGAGGATGATGATTCGGACAGTGGAGCCGGGAGGTGGTACGTTACAGACGAAAGCGAAGAAGACGAAGTTATTGCGAAGGCTCACCACCAGGCTATCCTCATAAACACCAGGGTGACAATGACTGTGATGATGTAGAGTGGTATGTCACGTTTGACGGAGACGAGGGCAACTCCAACAACTCCGACTTTGATTCCGGTAAAACCTGCTCACCCAGAACTGTATACAAACACCCGGATGGTTGTAGCCATTGTTTGAGACAGGTTTGAGAGAGCAAAGGCGGAGAAGAACAAACAATAATGGAAACCACGGCAACTGTCATCCCGAGGGGTTCGTCATGGACATTGCGAGATCAGTTGTTCGGTTGAGGATCGCCTAGCTGGATGTATCGTTTGTTTGGACTTGGGATTCAGTCCGTATTCCGTATGGTATTCGTTTGATACCGTAAATTCCTTCGGTAATCACTAGGCGAGTATCTGGCCGGGTACCACTGTGTCGAAGACACCGAGTGACTGGTTGATCAACTGTCCGTTAGAGCTTCAACTGTACCATATTCACTTCGGAGAACTGTAGATATTCGCATTCACCAGTAGTACACTCACTTTGCGGACTCAGTGAATAGTAACACACCTAATTAGCTTATAGATATACTCATAGAACAGTAGCATACAGACCCAAAGGTCTTACATAGAAATAAAAGACCATAAATTGGGAAAAAAAAACTCCGTTAGAAACAATGGCACCCTGGCATGAAGAACGTGTACATAACCGCCTGATGCTGGCTAGTATGTATAATCCGCACTGCGCCTCCACCCTTTGGTATTATCAAGTTGCTTTGGGCATGTTTAGGTTTAATTAGGCTTGTGTGGTTTTATTGGCCCTTTACAAAGCGCATGCTATTTCATATGATGAACGTCCTAATGACAACCCTCTCTCAGAGCTGAAGGAGGTAAAAGACGCCCACTCGGCTGTATATTTACATTTTATCAACTTATGAACCATCTATTGTACCCCTGTCAAATAAAGAATCATGGAACTCGTTTCCCCACATGTGGAAGGTCTATAAATGTTCGTCAACATGCAGTACGTAAATTGAGACTTTCGACCTCTCCCCAAATCGCCCTCTTTTATGAGACATATCATCTAGACCCGTGTGCCACATCGAATACAGTACTCCTCAACATCCAAGCTGTCAAAAAGCGAACGTCAGTCATGTCAAACTTTTATTGTGAATCTCAACCTCACAATATGGCGAAGACGCCGATAGGGAAGAAAACCTAGAACCGAATTAATCACGTCAATCAAACAAACGCAGACGCCGAAAGCTAAGGCCTCACAATGGCTGTGATGATACCGCAGGGACCATACTTCTTCCTGAACGCGTGTTGTCCTTGTTGGCAAAGCGACGTGTCTTCAAAAAGGAAAGGAGGATGCACCGTGGTAGGGGGTTATCGCAGGATTTAACAATGTTCAACCAAGGGGATCATGAGAGGCGCTCACAGTTTGGCCCGGGCCCAGCTCCTGGCATAATAACGTTCATCATAACACCACCTGTCGTTTGTGGCTGCAAGGGTTGCTGCTGGATGCCTGCGCCCACACCCATACTCGCATTCATGGACATCATCGAAGGCTGTCCCGTCATTTGGGGTTGCATCGTCACTATATGCGGCTGTCCCATCGACATTATTGAAGGCTGCCCAGTCAATTGCGGTTGCATCGGCACCATCTGCGGCTGTCCCACCGACGCCTGCTGGAAATGCGTTTGCATGCCTAGGAGGGGTTGCTGGCCAACGTAGGCGCTCTGTTGTGGGGAGTAGCCGTTGTTAATGTATACGGTTTGTGGCTGCTGTATACTGCTAGAGGCCCCAGGATATTGTGGTAGGTCGCTGTATTCGTTGACTTTCTCGTCGCTCATAAATCACTGAGGAAAAGGGTAGGCGCGGGGGGGGTGGTTGGCAAGGCTCAACCAAAGCGGTAGCATTCCTCTTTATGTAGCAGAGTTGCCAATAGCATGGCAGGGATGACACTCCGTGGCTGGCTTTCCGTCGTCGACTCCTGACCTGGATGTCTAGAATAGCTGTGCCTGTCATGTCGATCACTCCGTTAACCAAGAAATCATATAGATCTATTAAATGAAATTATCCCGAAGTTACAATTCATCCCTATTGGGTACCTCGTCGACTGGTGGACTATCCACCGCAGCCTCAGCATGCGAGTCGTTAGGTTCAGCAGGCATGCTCGCATCCTTTGCGGGTACAGCGCCTGCACTAGCAAGGACATCCGCACCGGCCGTAGCGAGGCGAGAATGTATCTTCCCTTCCTTAGCCAGCTCTCGGGAAAAGCGGGCAATTTCAGTATCGTATTCTTCCCATTCCGGGATCTGTCGGGCACGTGAGAGTTTAGGTTCTTTCTATTGAAGGCATCAGATGAGGCTGCAGGAATGAGGTAAAACGACGGACCGTAAGGGGATTCTGGCACAGGTCGATGGTCTTCGCGCGATGCAAACGATCTTTGCTGCCTGGAGGCCAAGGCAATACTTGTCAGCGTATCGAATGGTAAAATCATAATATACATACACCAAGTCTCGCACTAGGCAAGGGCTGATCAGACGAGGGAAAGGTTTACAGCTATTATAGTTTACTTACCCATAGCCAGTCTTCGTGGAGGGAGAACTGGACGACCGCGTGACGTGAGTATCTCTGAAATCACAAGCAAGTTCATGTTGAGCCTACGATAGGGACCTCTCTTTGGAGGTTGTTAGGAAGATCTGCATGGTTTGTGTCAGTATTCCGGATCCATTACTAGCTCAAGACGCCAAGGTTTACCTTGATCGAGATTTGCCAGTGAGTTAGGATCCGCGGATAGGTGTTGGTATTGCCCGCGTAGGATATCCTAGAATAACCCTAGTCAAGGCCATTGTTCTTAACAAACCGCATTGCAACGCACCCCGGCTGCCATCTATAGTTAGAACAAAGGGTCGAATGAGCCAAAATGGTTCTGAGCGTAGTGTAAGGTACGCCGTCCGTACCTGCCTGAATTTCACGAGGTCGATAACATAAAGCGCACTGCATCCCAAATGGACATGATTAGTCCCAGGAACAGTCAGTCTCGGAAGGCTCTTTGCTCACCTAATGTGGTACGGCAGTCCCTTGAGGAAGTCCTTCCAATACCCTGTTTTCCAGAACCTGAACCCTTCCATCTCTGTATTATCGTCACCCATTGGCGTATAGCCATATGGTGCTCCCTGAAGGTCGAGATCCACGAGTTCTTTCAAGTCTGCACGCACGATCTGGTCAGCGTCGACGAAGATGACTTTCTTCAGGTCCATAGGGAAGAGGACGTCGAGGAAGAGGATCTTGTATGCCCAAATGATCCGCTGTTTCTCGGTCTGGGCGCGAAGCCAGGACGGCCACTTGTAGGTGACGAGTTCATATTGGAAGCCATATTTCTCCGCCATGTGAGGAATGAATTCCTGCAAAAGACCGGTTAGCCCAGATATCTAATAAGGGAGTCGGACTGACGAGGAAAGATGGAGACAAGAAGTTCTCGATGAACCAGAACTTGACGGTGCTGTTCGTGTTGCGGAGAACGCTGAGGATCATGATCGACGCGAAACGCTGTCGAAGCGTCAGAACGTAAGTGATTGTTCAAGTCGAGAACTGAAGCGAACCTCATAGAGCATGCCGGATGCCACAGTGAAAATGTTAATTTCCGCCTGTTCCTTCATCACGGTCAACGCACTCTCTTTCTCCACTTCTTCCTCCTTCGTCTTAAATATCGACCAAACCCTACTCTTCAAACTCTCCAACACCGTCGGCTCAGCCCCCTTCTCCTCCTCAAGCACGTCCTCATTCTCCATTCCAGGTAACCTCGCCAATCTCGGATACAAAGTCAATCCCTCGAAACTAACCAATGTTATCTCATCTCCACCTTCCTCCACACCCGGACTGTCCCATCCCTCATTTCCAACACTCTCCATCCTGAAAATCTTCCTACCCCTCCCCTCACCGCGGATCTCCAATTGGAACACACCTGGTTTGGCTTTGAACTGCAGGTAGCCCAGGTTGGCGACGACAAGGGTATCGTCGATGGGGGTCTTGTCGCTGATTTTCACGAGTTCGAGTTGGACGCCGCGTGGGGGAGCTTGGGTTGCAGTTTCGCGGGCGTGACCTTCGACGACAAGGTAGTCAAGGGAGAAGGTTGCATCAACGCTTGTGTCGGGGGCGGAGAGCTGGTTGAGGAGGATGTTGTCGAGGTCATAGAGGGCTTCGCGGGGGCGCACAAGCCAGGAGGGAGGGACGTCCATTGCAAGGGTGTAGATAGGGTCTGTAGGGAGGTCTTCAAAGACAACTTGGGCCGGAATTTCGTTGCTGGGACATCCAATGAGTGGAGGTGACATGATAGACAACCGAAGACAAAGCTTACCCAGCTTCGTCAAATGACAGAGAAGGGAGGACGTTGTATCGATAGAATCGTTTCAATGGCATCTACAAGTACATCAATAAGATCCTTCCCCAAGTTGAAACTTTAGCACATACATCCGTATATCGCCCAGGGTTCAAATGAACCTCGATGAACACATCCGGTACGGTTGACAACCACTACATCCATGTCAACAATCGTCCTCTCCATCATGTAATAATGCTCACCCTCAAGAGACTTGACCACTTTTGCACAGTCGGACTTAAGGGGTCAACCACAACAGCAATATGATATAACGCCGTCTGGTTATTCCCAAACTCGAAGGAACTGTAACAAACGTCAACCAAGCTGGGGGAGAGTAGATCAGGAGAATACACACGTATACTTGGATTCTAACAACCGATAATTCCTGCTCCTCGGTCTCTGGGGCGCGTCAAACAACCCAGCTTCACTCGGGTCGGGTTGCTGACTCGAGGCAATGATGGAGGAAAGCATTGACACAAGGTTCGCATATGAGGCTCTACCCAACGCGAGACCAATCAATAGATATTCCTTCAAAACTATGAACAGAAACGCACTTATCAAGTTCGTCTTTATTATTCTTCACAGCCTTCAGCGCCTCGACGACTGGGACAGCCCTCTTACGATATTCGTAATCCTCCAATGCGGCAAAGTCAGCCGCTAAGAACTGGTCTTTCTCAAGTGGCGCAACAACCTACAAAACAAATCGCGTCTCTCATCAGCCACTTGTTTTATGATTCACACACAAGAGACTCACACGTCCGTTGATAACAACGCCCACTTCGCCACCCTTCACACCCAACTGCCTCGCTGCCAACCGAGAAGCCTTGACATATCGATCATATGCACCCGCAGAACCTTCAGATGCTGGGTCAACACCAAGGCCAATCAACGCTTCTCTTATGTCCAACGGTTTCTGCTTCGATTGCGAACCTTCTACCACGGGCGACAAGAGACCAAGGGCCCGCATGAGGGTTTCGGGTGTACTCTTAGCTAGCGCATGGGATGAGATGAGGTGCGCGAGGGTCCATGACGTCGGCACCTGCTTCGGGTCTGCAGAGATGGGGGTAGAAGAGGGATTGTGGAGGAACGTGATGCGTGTTTGTGAGCCCTTAGTCTAACGATAATTCGTCAGAACCTTATTGGTAGGCCAAAGGAGGAAGGAAGCACATACGAGCGACTCTAATGCTTGCAGTAAGATACCACGCCCTGCTTCGCTATCAAAATCCGCAACAACGAATAAACTCGATGTGATGCTGTCCGACTCTAAAACGAAGAGTTAGGATCAAATCTTTCTGAATTGAAGAATTTACGAACCGGGATATATCCACGACCCCGCCTTGAGCAACCCATCCAACCCGGACTTGGCCAACACTTCAGGCATGTTGACAATTTTCAGCCCACCGGGCTTGGAGGGGACGATATACCTGTTGCGGCGTTTGCTCGTAGTGGGCAAGTCGTAGAAGTAAGTTCCCATGTCGGGCGTTTTGTCTTTCTCGTCTGAGATTGCGCCGGAGTAAACCTATGTACCAACGAGCAGGTGCATGTAGGTTAGAGGTGAATGACCGATGTTGGAGAGAAACAAGGACGGACCTTTTCTTGGAGGTATTGCATTTGTTGGCCAGCTTCTACTTGTAAAGCCCTCAAAAAGTCCTATCCCAACACATACCATGAGTCTCAACTAAAAAAGTCCAATGAGGATCCTCACATCATCCAAGCTCAAATACCGTCCATTGAAAAACGCATGACCCCTTCCACTCTTCGATTCCTTCTTACTCGCGCCTAGTCTCTCTGTATACTTCCGAATCTTCTCCGCTGGCGCTGCACCCTCACCATCAATTCTCTCAAGGATCGCGTCTAGTTTGTCCACGTCGGATTCGACTTGTTGAGAGATGAATTCGTCGTAGGCTGACTTGAGTGTTGAAGTAGGGATGATATGTGGTTGAGATTCGGGCGGGGACTCCAGGTCAACGAGCTATGTACCGGAGCAGTGTGATGAGTGCATTGCGATTAGAGGCGTTGTCGATGATGGAGGTAGGCGCTTACCTCGCTGAGCAATGCCAATGTCTTCTGCCGTCCATACTTCTGGATCATATGATAAAACATTTTCGCCATCTTCAAACCTAGAAAGAAAACGTCAATACAATGTTCCATCGAGCGCAACACGAAGTAAATGAATTGTACGCACTCGCGTCGTCATCCACCATTGGAACCACGCCAAACCGGAATGGCAGGCCCCGCTGTATGACATTCGCCACCGTGGTCGTTATGAAGTGTACGTTACTTGTCTGAGAGAGGTCCATGACGAGGACTATGTTAAAGATGTTGCGTTTAATTGTGGGGAATGCGCCGGGATACATTGGTTGGAGGAGCTATACCGTATTCAGTTCTATGCGACGCGGGCAAGACAGGGGGATGAGAGCCGTACCTGGTACAGAGACGGGCTCCATCGCGCATATCTGCCGCAGTTTTCAGCACTCATGTTCAGCGAAGAGGAGATAACAAACGTACTTCGTATCCCTCTCAAAATCGTTCCACCAAACCACCACACCCCCTTCCTCAGGTCGGTCACTCGCATCGAACAACCCATCTGTAACACCTCCATCCTTCTGTGCGTTAGCTACACTTGAATGTGTCAACACCTCCAACGCCTCCCCACCACCATTCAATCCCAAACTCAAGATACTCCTCATCAGACTTTTCTCTTTCTTCAATAATCCAAGTAGTCCAAACACGTTGACATCCTTCGGATCGACATGTTGACCATTCAGCCAGAACAGATTCAGTCCTCCTTGGACTTTCTGTGCGTTTGAGACCAGTTCAGCGTTGACGCTGGAGTTGACAAGCACGCGTCTAGCGAGGGACGTTGCATACTTAGGGAAGTTTTGCGAGAGGTGGGTTAGGGCTGTTAGTGGGTCGGAGGATTCTACAATGAGTTGGACGGCTTTGCGCCCGAGTGCTATTGAGGTATTAGTCAATTGTTTTGTTGAATAGGGAAAGGGTGAGCGTACTGAGAAGCTCATCTTCGGTGAGAGGTGTTTTGGTATCAGGCGCTGTGTCGTTCTCAGGGTGCGCTTGAATGAGTGTGACGATAGGATCTATTTCGCGCCCGGAAGATTCATCGGTGAGTTGCTCAGAGTCCCCCTTTTGACCTGACTCTGTCAAGGAAGTCGGTGATGGACCGGAATGAAACTGAGGGTCTGGACGTACTCTTGCCGGAAGAAAGCCGGTCATCAACAGCCAAATAGTCCATCTTCTTCAGGTCCAGAGCCACCCCATAGCCGGAAAGATAATTTCTCGCCGACTTCAGTCCCTGAGGAGGGACATAACGCAAGACGTATTCGGCATGCGGAACGGGTTTGTTGGCTTGAGTGTACAGATAACTGTGCAATTCCCTGAAGTTGCTCGAATCCAGCGTCGCATAGAGGATGGCTGTCCGATGAGGCCTATCGAGGGCTTTGCTCGGAGGTGGGTATATATGGTCGAACGTTAGAATCTTCGGCCTTGGGTATGTCCTACAGAACGTCAATCCTGGCACCATACAACAACACAAGGCAACTCACGACTCTGCATTAGCCTTCTCCGACGCATCGATAGTCTCTCGTCCAACCAACTGCACGAGCGACTCGATATCACACACAACTTGTCCATACCAATCCACCCACGACCCACACGAAGTGCCTTTACTGTTAGCATGCTTGTCCTCATAGTGCTGGTAGAATGCCTCCAACTTAGGCGTGGCAGCGTGCAGCGCAAGGTTCATCTGCACTTCTGCTACATCGCCCGCACCTTGGAGGATCCCAAGTGCGACTGCAGAGGTGATTCCAGCTTGATATAGTGCTTCCGGAGCAGCGGATTGCGCGAAAATGGAAGATTGGGGGTCTGTGAGCTGGTCTAGGAGAGGGAAGAAGCCGTCTGGATTGACGAGTGCTACGGTTTCGCTGGGTAATGTAAGAGGGAAGTTATGGATCACGGCGGTATATTGCTTACAGAATTTCAGGAACGACTGGAGGGGCTGGCCAAGAGGAAGTGAGAGAAACTCTGACCGGTGGGCTGACAGCGCCAGCCGCGAGGACGAACAAGGACGGGCCCAGCAGTTTGAGCCCGTGCTTCATGTGTCCTAGAGTTGCTAGTGGATTCAGCAAAGGAGTGAGATATATTTAGACGGAAACACGAAGCCGACACGTCAACGTGACGATGAATTGCATCCCTCACATATCTTATCAGATAGTGGTATTCCATCACGTGACAGGCCCCGCTATTATGAGGCCTGAAGGAGATACAGACGAACTGAAGTAATTGTGGTGCTTCAACAGGCCTTGAACCCTCCAAAGGCCGCACAGCCCGTGGGAGTGGTGGCTGGGTAGTCGAGCACTTCAGCTACTAGTAAGGGTGCATCGATCTCACCCACACATAACTATCACCATGTCAGACATGAACCCCTGTCAGAGCCCCTCTATGCCAGTCGGCGAACTCTATCCCACTCACCCCGGCTTGGACGAATCACGCTACAGGCGTTTGGACCGGTGGGTCTCGAAATTACTCTGAAATTTGAATCTATGTAACCCCACAGCCGCTTCAGAAGCCAAGCGACTAGCTTAACCATTGATGTCGGCACCCGCTCATCGTAAGACACCACTATCAGCACCCGTAGAAAACGAGCGACGAAAATTCTACCTCAGGCCTACTCTCCTGCCGCCGCAATGGTCTGCCTATGTCCAATCAGAGGGAAAGGTCTACTTCTATCATAACGGCCCGATTGCAACTGTCACAGAGTCCTGGATTTACACGCCGAATGTCGCTGCAGAGGCGGAGAAGTGGATCGATCTTCTCACTTGGCGCATCAAGGAGAGGAAGATTGAACTTGCCGACGTGGAGCTTTGTATCCGTATCGACGAGGACAAGGACTGTCTATACTACGTCGTTGACAGGAGGGACCGGATGCTTTTCTGGCTTGAGGACTACGAAACCGCTGATCTTGGACTTGATGACGTCGTTTCTCCTGCGCATTTGAGTAAGTTCGTTCTTCCAAGAACGATCTCTTCCTTACTGATAGACGGTAGGGACTGCACTTGAAGCTCAGTTCTGGCTTCACACTGATCGTTATCCCGCTCATTTTGGTGGTTTGCACGAATGCAGTCTCTTGAAGCTTTTGGATATCTTCTTTCATGCGAGAGCTGGTAAGCATTCCGGGCAATGGAATGGGAAATTTTATCTTGACACAGCTTCTGGTATAAATAGATCAGATTACGTCATTAACTTCTACATTTTCTTATGCACCTGTGGACACAGAAGCCCTTCTCAATCTGCTGAAATGTTGTCGGGGTCGTACGCAAGAACCAGAAGTTGTAAGCATAATCGCCCGTGCATGGCACCTCATTTGTACGTCCTTTCTCTATTCTGCATCGCCATTCCCTTTCTAAATATCTTGTCAGTGCACAATAGATTTTACAATCAATATGGGGAAGTGACTCCTCGGCTTGATTCAACAATGTCTGTGCTTGTCGACGATGATGAAGAGCGAGAGGGATATAGCAAGAGCATTATGTCCTTCGTGACCTTTAAGAAATCGGAGAGATACCGTACCAAGATGAATTCTCTTTGCTTGGACAAATATGTATGCTCCTACCGTGTCCATGCCCTCGTAGAGAGCGCTCTCAAGGAATGGAGGGAACGATTCATAGTGGCTGTCTTAATGTTATTGTGAGTGGTTTGCGCAACTACATTGTAACATATTCTTACCCCTACTCTCATTTTCAAAGCCTTCACAGGGATTTTGCATTACCTCTCGCTTCGCAAACTTTTGCGGCTGCCTCAGCAGCATGCTTTAGCGCGAGCCTACTGATTTCGTTTGCTTTAATCCAACGATATGATGGCATGCTCGAACACAGAAACTCCACTTATGCGGTCCGTTTTCGATGACTCCATAAAAGTTCAGACGAGTCTGACCTCTTCACAGATTTCCTGGATTGGTAGCCACGCTCAGAAGAAATACAGGTTCCAGCAGCTGGCATTCGTTTTCGCTCTTCCGACTGCGTTGTTGAACTGGGGACTTGTCTTCTTCTTCGGCCATTGGTTGCACATTGGACTCTTACGCCTTGGCTCGTATACCCTAATCTCTAAGGGCCCACAGTTGATGCATTGCCCACACAAGGATGCTGCTTATTTGCCGCAAGGGACCCCAGACCTATTAATGGAGCTGATTGAAATTGGTCTGAGATTGGTGCACCAGTGGCTGGGTTGTGGCCTGGTAAGCTCCGACCCTGCGGAGCAAGCATAGGGTTCTGTATTGTTCAGAGAGGAGGATTACCATACTTCGCACCACCTTTGTGCTCCCCCCTACTTTGCGCTCTTCCCCTTCCCTCCTTGTCTCGGTCTCGTACTTTCCCCGTGCATTCTTTCCCCGTGCATTCTTGTATATCCAACAATCTCGTCCCATACATTCCCCATGTATCCTTGTATACCCTACAATATCCAACCTTTTTCATATTCCGATTCAACGTACAGCAAGAAACATAAATTCGGGTCCTTGTCACGCCTGGCTGAGGAAGCTGCGACAGAATATGAATTTATTGATCATAAGCGCATTTCGTCCACTAAGGTGCTCACTAAGCCTAAAAACACGTCCCCAGTCTGGGTCCTTCACCCTCATACCCAGTGAGAAATGCCACGAGCCTGGTGGATCGCTAGGAGACCCACCTGGGACAACCAGGTCTGTGAGCAAAAATTGAGCAAACTCGGGCGAATTTTTGGCGTTAACCATATATTACAGTGGACGATAGCTACAAGTTTGTACATGCATACAGTTGTCAGAATCACTCCTTCCCAGATCTCGACTTCATTCACAATTCACAATCATAACTTGAGCTCGGTACCAACATCATGGCGATAGGTGCCACCTGCCACGATCCACTAGGGGAGTATCTTCCAAATGGCCTCAAAGCTGCCAAAACCTGGTTAACCCCCAAAAACACGACGATTGAGAAAACAACACACTTCATCGAAAATTGTTGCAACCTCAGTCAGATCGACTGACATATCCATATTCTCCCCCAAAGCTGCCCGGAAATGCTGCTTGTGATCTCCCATGCTACCCTGTGCCTCACCAGCAGCTTCTCGTGTTAATCCTTTTGATTTCAATTCTTCTAAAATTTCCTGGCACGACAGACGCTCCTTGGGATTTACATTCCAACGGCGATTCATTAGTTTGCACATGTACTCATCAACTCCTGCTAGGACTTCCGCTGGTTTTGATCCGCTTGGCAACTGATGTCGACTTAACCTTAGAATAATTCCCGAGTCTTCTTGGCATTCGGGGAACGGGGGTGACCCAGTCAGCACCTGTAACAGGAAGTTCAACCAATGTGCAAGAGGGACAACATATACCCACGCACCTCGAAACAGACACATCCGAAAGCCCATATGTCGCTCGCGAGGGTTGGGCGGACACCCTCCTCTTCAACTAATTCAGGAGCAGCCCAACGATATGTACAACCCCGGACAGTGCTTGCTCCGATCGCATAGGTTAATGTTTGGTCGGTTCGGAGGAAAGACAATCCGAATCGGTGATGCAGGCCCTTCCAACGTCATGTATAAGGATATTCATCTGTGCCCACAAAATCAAAAATATGATCCAAGCAAACAATCAAGGGTGCACAGTACCCCTTTGAGGTCACTATGGACTAAGTTCTGCGAGTGAAGATACTCAAGACCAAGGGCGATGTCATAGACCTTGGAACCAAATTGAGTAACCAGGGAGTCACTGAAGAAACGGAACACTGACAAGTGGTTCTCGTGGCACATCGCGATTGTTTTTCAGATACTTGACAATATTACCATTGTTCATCCAGAGGGACACAAGGCAGACCCGTTCACGTGCCCCATCCAGGTAATAAACACCATAGAAAGGCGCTATGTTCGGATGATCCAATTGGCCCCACAGGATTGCTTCCTTGGCGTACACCTAGTGGTAACACGAATGAGCGGTGAGGGAACCTCAGAAGAATGGAAAAATGTACCCTCAACACGGCGTCGGTATCCGACTTTTGTTGGGTACGCACAAGCTTCACGCAGAGGATTTTTCCGCCCTTGTGTCCCCGGAAAACATCACTGAACGCTCCGCCATCTTCGAGGGCATCGATTTCTATCCCCTTCTGGACGTAACACTGAGGATAGAGGTTTGTAGACTTGCAGAGCCGGTAAAGCACAATCGTCGTGTGCTTTCGAAGCTGGGCGGCTATCGAGATATTCGGCTGCAAGAGAACCTGTGAAGCAAGATCGGGTCGATGAATCGGAATCGACCAAATGATTAGCGAGACACTCACAAAATCTAAAAAGTCTATCATCAGTTGTGCGCGTTCGTCTTTCAATTCAAGCAGTGCATTCCGCTTCTCCACATTACGCAAAACACTCTCTAGAGTCCTCAGGAGTTGTTCATTCTTTGATGCATGAAAGAGGGTCAGATAAATAGACCTATGAGAGCGTTTCAATTCTCCAGCGCTACCTCTAAGCTTGTAGACAAAGGGTCATGAATCTCCGGGAGGGGGTCTGACTGAAATCCTGTTCTGGGCATCATATTTCTAAGATCATTTGAAGTACCTGGGATGAGAGTTATAAGTCAGCCATATATCATCCTATCCCATTGTTGTTCATAAACGGACTTGTTGTGTGTACAGGAACAGCTTGCTCCGCTCCTACAAGCGAATCATTTGGCGCTGCCAAGTCACAGAGAGCGGATGAGGGGGGCAGCAAAGATAGGGAATGAAGTGCACCCCCCAAATTGTTGTTATTCGCAGTCTGCTCTCGTTCCTTCTTCCAAGTTCCTGACCCGGGATTGAGTTTGAAAGGCATTATGGTGGTTTGTAGCGTTCACTGAAGTATAATGACCGTTAATAATAGATGCCTGATGGGCATGAACGAGCACGTGACTAGTAATTTGCAGGATCTTTGATCAGCAATCTGGAGAAGATATTCTGCACTCGACCTGCGATGGAGTTTGTGCCCGCCCCTGCTGTCCACCGTGTCCTCTGCGCAGACTGCGGTACGTCCTTCTCTCCCCTTCCAGTGATCCAATCTAACTTGAGCCTGTCCAGGCACTCCAATCGTGCCCAACTCTGCAAACCTCTGCGTCGCATGTCTCCGCAATACGTGAGTACTCAGTCCCAGTCCAGTTCACTTCTCAAACCGCGCTCTCCTAGTGTCGACATAACCGAGGGCATCCCAAAGCAAGGTAATGCATCATCACCCCACCCGCAAGCCATTCCCGCACCTGACCCTCCTTCCAGCCTCGGTTGCTTATTGCCGCAATTGCGAGCGGTTTCTATCTCCACCCTCCGCATGGACAATCGCCAGACCCGAGTCTCCTGAACTCCTCTCGATATGCCTCAAAAAGCTTAAGGGTCTCAATAAAGTACGACTCACTGATGCCCGGTTCATCTGGACCGAGCCTCATTCGAAGCGTTTGAGGGTGGCGATAACGATTCAGAAAGAGGTTTGTCTTGGCGCTTCTTTCCTTCCTTCGAGCTGAATAGCAGCTGATTCTTCGCATGACAGGTTCTTACGAACACCATTCTCGAACAGACCTTCGAGATCGAGTTCCTGGTTCAGTACGGCCAGTGTCCGGACTGCGCTAGGCTAGCGGCCAAGAATACGTGGAAGGCCCTTGTCCAAGTTCGTCAAAAGGTGTCCCACAAGCGGACATTCCTGTATCTAGAGCAGCTTATTCTCAAGCACAACGCGCAAAAGGATACAGTTTCAGTCAAAGAAGTCCGCGATGGCCTCGACTTCTTCTATAGTCAACGAAGTCATGCCATCAAAATGGTTGAATTCCTCAACGGCGTCGTCCCAGTCCGGTACGCACACACCAGCCAATCCTAAAATCTCCCGCCCACTAACTCATACCATTCATCAACTTTTTCCAGCTCAAAATCCTCCGAACAGCTCCTCTCCTCCGACACCCATTCCAACACCGCCAACTTCAAATTCACCTACTCCGTCGAAATTGTCCCAATATGCAAAGACGACCTCGTCTGCATCCCTCCCAAACTCGCCCGCTCCCTCTCCAACATCCACCCCCTAACAATCTGCACCCGCGTCGGCAACTCTCTCCAACTCATGGACGTCGCCACCCTCCGCACATGCGACATCCCACCTACAATCTACTGGCGACAACCCTTCGAATCCCTCGCGAGCGTCACAGACCTCGTCGAGTTCACCATCCTCGACATCGAACCAGACTACTCCAAATCCCGAGGTAAATTCGTCATGGCCGATGCCCAAGTCGCCTTGGCCGGCGCATTCCGTTCCAGTGCAGGCGGAACGGGAATACCAGAAGACGACGTGATGGATTTCGAAGCAACAGGCCAAGCAACAACCATCTTCCACACTCGTACTCACCTCGGCGCCATCCTCCAACCAGGTGACACCGCACTAGGGTACCACCTCACCAACGCCAATTACAATTCCGACGACTTCTCATCCCTCCCGACAAACCTCATCCCGGATATCATACTCGTGAAAAAGACTTATCCGAATCGGAGGAAAAAGTCTCGGGCAAGGAATTGGAAGTTGAAGAGTATTGCGAAGGAGGCTGGGGAGGAGGGTGAGTCGGGTTCGGGGAGGGGTGTGGTGGGTAGGTTGGGTGGGAGGGATCAGAGGAAGGTGGAGGAGGATTATGAGTTGTTTTTGAGGGATTTGGAGGAGGATCCCGAGATGCGTGCCGGTGTGAATTTGTACAAGGTGAAAGATGATCGTGAGGGTGGAGGGAAGGATGTGAAGATGACTGGGCCTGGCGCGAGTGGACCTGCGCATGGAGGCTCGAGGAAGAGGAAGGGACAGGAGAGGGAGCAACACCAGGGTGCGATGGATGTGGATATGGGTGAGTCTGGAACTGGTGCTGGGGAAGACGAGGAGGCGGAGGACGAGCCCGATTTCCCGGAGATCAAGTTGGATGAGTTGTTGGAGGAGTTTGATGATATGACGTTAGGGAATGACGGGGATGCGGTAGAACATGCTTAGGATTTGTTCAATATGTCTGGTTTCTTTTGTCGTGTATTGGTTATCTTATCAAAAACAGTGTTGTTATAATACAGTGATCGTAGATCCAAGAAAAAGATGTTCCAAAAGTCCACCAACCCTCAAAGCTCAAAATTCTTACTCCCAGTCTCGATACACCTCCTCAAATTCTCCTCCCACCCCTCCACCCACTTCATATTCTTCATAGCCGGCTCCTTAATACTCCCAAACGGCACAACCTGCACCGCAAGCGGCTTACACTCAATCGCAGCAGCAATAACCGTACCCCTCCTCTGCCTCTCACTATCCTCCCTCATCCTCCTCAACTGATCCACACTCACATTCCACGCCGAATCCAACATCCTCGCTTCATCCAACTCCTTCACCTCAACCTCATCCAACTTGAAATACTTGCCCACATTCCCACCGTGTTCTGTATTAAATGACACTGAGAGTCGAAGGATGTGCGTGCGTGCGCGGGGGAATTCGAGGGGGAGTTTGAGTGCGTGGATGGTGCTTAGCATGAGCGTGGGTGAGTGGTGTTTGACCCATTTTTCGAGGTGGGAGTCGAGTTCGCGCCAGGACATGTTTGCGGGGGTTTGGGAAGGGCCTGAGGAGTTGTCAGTGGTGGAAGATGTTGCGAGGAGGTCCATGGCAGTGAGTTGGGCTGCCTGTGCGTTGTTGAGGAGGCATATTGGTTTGTGTTTCTGGGTATTCGATGGTTAGTTGGTGTTTGGGGGAGAGAGGCTGATGAAAGACGGACTTTCCAGTGTGCGACTTGGCAATCGCGAGAACAGTACCTAATGGAATGTACTATGATTAGTTGATGTTTCTTGTTGGATAGAAGAGGAACGTGTACATTATGGCGCGGCATTTTGAACAGTACTTTAGTTTGTTCTCCTCGGAAGCCGGCGTATGACAGTTCCCGCATTTACGCATCGGGTTTGTCGATTCCTCAGTTTCAATGTTTGTCTGTTCGGAGTCATTGGGTTTTGATTCGGTGGGTGTAGACGCATGTTCTGCGGAGGTAGTGCTCGTAATCGCATCTGCCTGTCCCGCTAACTGAGATGCCATGACGATTTTAGATCAGAGGTAAGTCGATGATTCTGGAATGCGTCGTCTCCCCTGCTATGTGTGCTCCGGCGATCGCCGGTCAGGAAATGATTAATGAGTAACGAGCTTTGGAGTCTGCACCATAAGGCCTTGAGCTTGCAACACAAGGATAGTGCTTACTGTCTCCACTCATATATGTTCATTGCCTCCTTGTATCCAACACCCACTGTCGTCATAACAGCAGGCTTGACTGGTATGGTCAAGAGAAGCCATTTCAGATGTCTACTGCCTGGAGCCTGATTATCACAAGTGATGGGGCGATTCTCGAGTCCAAGGCAACGCAAGGACGACGTTGTACATGGATAGCTGTGGTTCTCAAATGCTCCGGGGGTGTAGAGCCGTGTGGGTTTCATCCTTCCTGGAAAGTAAACCGAGCCGATTTGAGTTAAGTTACATGAATAGAAGTATAGGAGGTACTGTAGTTGTTATCACAGAGGGTAAAGTAAATTACAGCTTACCAGAAGAAGTTCGATCTGGTCTCAAGACAGACGGCCCACACTGCTGGTGACGCAATATCAAGTAGTAGTGCCGGTTCTGGGTCAGGTCTTGTGTACCTGGCCACCTCGACGAATTGGGAGGTTCTTGAAGAGCTGACTGGACCAAACCAGTCGCGAACTTTGAACCCTCGGATTGGGGCTGCGGTATAGGGGAGGTTTGTCCTTCACACGATCGTGGAGTCTGTACAATGAACAGTGCGGAGCTTGCGTGTGCCAGAAGCCGGTGTGCATGTTTTAACACGCGGATATTCTCTCGCCCCGAAGTTAGCACTTTAGTTGTAATTGTTCCCTCGATGTCGGACTTCGTCACCATGATAAGGAAGAGAACTATTTAAAAGTTCGTCAATTCGGATAGACGGAAGAGTCTTGTAATACATTACAGTGGTGAAAGGGCGTAAGTAAGATCATCAAGTCAGACTTGTGCATTCTAAAGAGCTTGAAATGCTATAGGACCGCGCTTACAGACCCACCGGAAAAGCCGCATAACAAGCGTTCCAGGCCGTCCTGGACACACAAGTATACAGCCTGACCGCTTGGGTACTCAAGGCGCGTGCCCTTCTGCATTTACGATTCCCTCCGTCGTTCCAGCAAGCGGCAGGTCACGAGCCGTCTTGTTCGGAAACGGCACTGACAGAACGGGACCAACCGTAACGCCCAGTGCTTACGATGGTGTGCGTTGAACAGACCATCTGACCTCTGTTCCCACTCCAATTGTGACGCACGGACCATCCATTTCTGCCCTCTTTATCTAACAGTAATTCGTCATTATCTCGGGGGTTGATACATATCAGAACGGTCGCGCCGCGCAGATCAAAGGATCATTCCAGAAAACAGGCACACACTCGGAGGGCACCAGCCCGCCAATTATAACGAGCGGATGAGTCGTACGACACGCGAACATGCATACGTGGAAGTTTGGCAAAAATTTTTGAGAGGAGAAGCGGAAAATCATTCGCTCTACATTGCTGTTGTAAGAGCGACTTACTTATCTGCCCGCCGCCTTGGTGAGTCGTTTCATCCGAAGTACGGCGTGCTGGTTTCTGATGTGATTGCAAATATCGTGTCTATTGCTTTCAGCAGGATTGCGAGCCGAACCTGGAACAGACCTAGTGCACTTGGCTCGGCTTTCGTAGCGAGCCTGGAATAAAGAAGCCGGGCTCACAAGGAGGAATTGCTCTTGCGGTACACATGTATCAAGTCCAAGGACCGGCTCTTCCTCCAGAGAAGGCGAATGGGTGACATACATTTGTGCTTCCATACCAAGGTACCCACTCGAAGCCAAGGGCCCAAGAATCAATTAATCGCAAGTTCTTTTCCTCTGCCCGTTATACCGGGACCGGTTCACGCTGAAACTCGAAGGTTATAATTGCACATGGACTTCTCGGCTGAGAAGAAAGGGATAGAGTTATGTACACAGACCTCAGGACTTCTGTCAAGAGTGCTGAGAGCGCCCCTTACCTCTTACGACTTGTCTGCTCAACTTCTGCTCTAAACCTTGTTTGCGCGATGGACACGGCTGTCAGTGCAGGGAAAGGATATATACTTAGATAAGACTAGCAGTGGGGAAAATTGAGAATGTGGGGAACCATCCAATCACTGTGATTCCCAATTTGGGTCCCACTCTAGAACTCCGACTAACATTAGGTTCCAGTACTCGCTAAGTCCCACTGAGTCGATGTTTTATCTTCGGTACTTGCGTAGGTTGACCACTTGTATGATTCACAGAAGTTGTCTTCGGTAGTCGTATTCGCAATGCTTTATCAGGGGGGTCCTGCAACCCTGCCGCGCCATGTGTTCACGATGACGGCCTGGCTACGACGCCCATACGATAACATACGATTCGCAGTCTTCCGGCTCCGCTCGCTCAACAGGCTAAACCTTCTCCGGAAACTTCGCCGCCGCCGCTGTCGCAGCCTCACGGCGACATTTGACACGTTCGTTCTGACCAGGTTCCAGTGTCGCCCTTTGCCACCCTTCCTTTATCTCATATGACCGTTTTGGCCAGTTACCATTGACCAAGGCCCTGAGGTTGAATGTGGACGATAAATGGGGTGGGGTGATAGGTTGTGATTCAGGCATGCCACCGACGCCACTCGTTTTGTTGGTTTTTCCTTCCCGTGTTGAATATCAAAGAGTCCCAGGACAAGAACGAAATAGTGGGGGAATTGGTGGCTGGGCTACATGCTGTTACATGGAACGCCACAGTCATATGAACGCTCGATCGAAAGGTTGCAACAACAAATGAACAATGGAAGACCATCTCGAAGGATTGCCTTTGATTTAGCCAGAATTTGATAAATCTTCTCACAACATTCAAAGTCGGCTTGTTTTGTCGTGATTAGTGAGTAGTTGCGTTGGTTACCTATGTACAGCATGACACTTCAGACATTCAATCCACATCGGACTCTTGCTCTTAAAGCTTCAAGAATGTTGTCGCTCATCGCTTGTCAAATGGAAGAGCGCAACAGCCAATAAAATGCTATAACGCCGTATGCTTTTTGTTGGTCATCAGCGTTGGCAGTGATCATGGCGCTGGTTCTGACAGAATCATGTTGGTGCTGTGAAGCTCCTCTGAAACAGCATTATTTATAGTCACCATCAGAGCAAACACCGGGTGCTGCACTTCGTGGGGAATGACTTCATTGATGGTCTCGTTATTCTCGGGATTCTTGCTGGATCCCCGAGAGTCGCCTCCCACATATTTGATCTTGTGAATACTTGAGAACATCGACGTTTCGAGACGCGAAGGACAGCCACGGCAACGGCAATCTGCTCACAGCTCCCTGTCGTTCTCCTGACACACTCGTTGTTTCGTATCATCAGAGCCAATCAATACTATGACAGGCCCCAAAGTCCAGATATTTTAGTCCAAGTAGTTGGTTGGGGATGGCTGTGCGTTTTGTCACCGGCCTGTCATGTGTCTGTCCTTGCATTCTATCCTGGGTCGGTTAGATTCCGAGGGAAGAGGAGTGAACGAGATCATGCTACTGAAATAGCATATCCAATGAGGCGTTTCTCACCGAGTGCCGACCTATTTTGTCCACTGGGGTCTGTGGGTCGATATACCGAAGGTATTTATGAGGCCCCCAACAGTGCGAGACAGGACGATGTAGGCCGGTGGGATACGGGAAGACGAGAGCTAATTTTGTAAAATGAATGAGTGGCATCAGACACTTTAATTGATCCCTTCGGGGCCACTCCAACTCCCAAGACGTGCGAGCTTTGCCACCTCCTTCATTCGCCCTCATTCATCGTGTATCATATATGAATGATGAAGCTTCTCTTTATCACTCGCAGCAAGATGTCTGTTTGCCACGCGAGCTTGGCGGGCGGCTAAACCATGTAATTGAGGTAGAGCTCAGCATAGCCCGTTGGCTTGGCAGCATTAGTGTCTTCTTGGAGTGGTGTTAGTGTATTATCCGCTGATGAGCCATAGGGATCATCAAGAAGTTACTCGGTAGTCGAAGATTCGCAGCTTCGATCTCTGTGTTGCGTTTCTTGGCATGCAAGTCACCTCAGCCAAGGCGTTTCCAAAGATTTCGTGGCATTGAGCTAGTACACAAGTGTTACACCTACATGAAATCAACTGTATAGAAGCCCGCGCGATGTTCGTGCGTCCGTTATCTTTGGGGATTGGGTGTCGCCGAGCACGGGTGAAATAGGGTGATTTATTCAAGGACCGCTGCGCTCGTGGATTGACTGTGGCTTGCCGAACTCTGGCAAGGAATGTACAAGTAGTAGGGAATAGTAACGGTATTAACCGATCCGATGTACAACGTCCAACTGGGCGTACGTCGTGTCTAACGTCCAAGGCATCTCATTTATTGGATATAGTGCTTCGACAATCATTAAGACTTGATTATCGCCGGCGGCTTACCCTGGCCGCTTGGTTGGGCATGATCGTAATTCGTTGAACCAGTCGACTAGCTTAGTCGAACCGCCTGGGTTCGCTTGCGGGCGGCGTTTGCTAAACTCAGAACCAGCTACATTTCCGCACTCCGAAAGTGCCTCGTCTCAGTAAATGTTGCTTTCAGTTAGTTCACGTCGACTGGCACCTCTCGGATATACATCTCCGATAGATCATCTACGAAACGAGGTATGATTATCGTAGCACGCTGTCATTGTACTTACGGCTATGATACTGCAAATGGTCTCCACTCTATGTTGTGTTCTGTTAATTGTCATGTATTTCAAATGATTCCCCTACACGGAAATTTTACCGGACAGTCCGACCTCCCGTAATACGAACTTACCGACCCGACTTGATTCGGCAAGTTGCAAATGGGCAAATCCTTAACCCTCGCAGAACATGTCGATCGAGTTCACTTTCATCGGATCGCTGGATGCGATACTCGTCAGTTGGCTCGTGGCGCTGTGTTGGTTATATTTATAGCCATAGTCATGTCCCTTCTAAATGTAAAACTTCTCATTGAGTCACCAGAGATTTCTGAGTGCTCAGGCCACAACCACAGTTAGTCCAATGTGCGCATTTGTGGCCACGTCTGGGAAAGGGGAGAGCAGAGAATTTGATATGCAAGCGAACTGACGTCATCGTTTTTGCATCCGCACAAGACAGACCGAGAGACGTTGGTGTGAGGAGTTCGGAAATCGAACGCACACACGATGAGTAACCACAAGGTTTGTGATTATTTTTATTACTTGACTGGCTTGGTCCTCCAAGACCTCGTGCTCAAAAGGTCGTGGGACAAGATGGTCCAGCTGGTTGTGCGACAAGTGCTAGTACAATGCCAAAACAACAAGGGTACCAGAGCCTTGACAAAAGGTCGGCGTACGGGGTCTACTGGGGATGTTCTAGCTCGTGGCAGGCACGAAGGAGACCAGTAGGGACAGGAAAAGCTACGAGCCATATACTAGTGCCGGGTTGACCAGAAGTGACGGTGGGTAATTCTACCGATGGAGCTGGAATATTGAAGACGAGGTTGACGGTGTATGAGGGTTTGAAGGCAACGTGATACGAAGAGGAGCACCGTCTTCATCGAGGCTTGATGGCGCTATCAGATAGATCCTTGAAACGTTTTCTTGTGCCGTCGTGCATCACGGAGAAAGAATAAGTGTGATGAGCATCAACTATTTAAAGTGACCGTATTGAGAGGAAGAAAATTGAGCAGTGTCCAAGATTGTGGAAACCATCTGTCACTACATCGGAGCACAAGCGATCAGCAAGCATCTACTGGGGGTAACCACATGCCGCGGCAAGGCCGGCATGGGAAGCGTTATATCCCGATGGACTTGTGCACAGGACGAATTAGGAAACAGCGGCCGATGGCTGAGTTGTTCAAGTAAGAGTCGGATCGTGCTTACCGGAATAACCGATTCGAGAATTAGCAAACCGTAAGAGGTGATTACACTCAGCGTCGTCAGGAATGATGAGGAAGGGGCATAGAACATCAACAACGTCGGCAGCGGCCAGTGCTATGCCGATGAGGGATTAAGGCGAGTCGTGCTTCGCTAGCGCTCAAGGCTGGCTGGGCCGCACGGTGCTCAGTTCAGTTGCGTGAGAGCTCAAGGTTCCCATGCCATCGTTTGGTGATGTTGTCGTAAGGAGATGTGGTTAGATGTGCAGAAAACAACGCGGTGTTTGGTGTAAATACGCTAAGAAGAAGTATACCGAGGGCACCCGAATGGGTTGGGGGAGGCAGTCCTCGGTGGGGACGAGCGTGGGGATAGAGCGCAGGGGCAAGCCGGGCAGACCAGCTCGCAGGGTCAAGTAAGCGGATCGAATTGGAGACCAACGATAAAGCGGAATGTGATGTGTTTGTGTGTGTTTGGATCTTTGATGGTTTGTATTGGGAAAATAAAAGCCAACATATCGTCCGCCTCACAGACCTCTTCTCCTCTCCACTACATCGTCATCTCAGTCTGCCCCTGGCTTTATCACCTAGACTGTCTATCCTTGTCTGATCCCTCCCCCCAACAAGGGTGCTCGTCTCCCCCCGCGAGGTTCATTGTCGTCCCAACACACCTCCACTATGTCCAACGTCGAAAAAGAGCCCGGCCCACAGGGTTCCTCTCCAGAAGTTGAGGAGCCCGAGAAGAAAAAGAGACAGTATAAGGATTTCGGCGAGGAAGAAGAAAAACCGACTCGTATGTTTCCCTCCCCGTCTATTCATGACACGTCGCTTAACCTTGGTTTTTCAAGATGCCAATGTCGACATGTCCCAGGTTGGCGCCCTCGCCTCACCACGTCCCATCCTATCGGCTGATGCAGTTTTTTTCATTTTTCAGATCGAACTTAAAGCTGAGGATCTTTACGACAAGGAAAAGGTCGACCTCGAAACCATCGTCATTGAGGATGTTTTCAAGCTCCTCCAGTGCGATGAAAATGGTCTTGCACCTGAAGAAGCCGCTCGTCGTCTCGAGCTCTTTGGTCCCAACAAGTTGGAGCAGGAGGAACAGAATCCTATCCTTCAGGTAAGTGTTTATCCGGTTTTCAAATTCAGCCTGAAGCCTTATTTCGTTTCAGTTTTTGAGTTTCATGTGGAATCCTCTGTCTTGGGTCATGGAAGCTGCCGCCCTCGTCGCCATTGCCCTTTCGAATGGTGAGGGCCGCGCACCTGACTGGCAAGATTTCGTCGGTATAGTCTTCCTGCTCTTCGTCAACTCGTCCATCGGTTTCTACGAGGAGCGTAATGCTGGAAATGCTGTCAAGGCTCTTATGGACTCCCTCGCCCCTAAGGCCAAGGTCAAGCGCAGCGGACAATGGTCCGAAATCGAGTCTGCCGACTTGGTTCCCGGTGATATGGTCTCTTTCAAGATTGGTGACATCGTTCCTGCCGACTGCCGTCTCACTGAGGCCGTAAACGTCTCGATTGATCAAGCCGCCCTTACTGGTGAATCCCTTCCTCAGTCCAAGAAGGTTGGAGATCAGTGTTTCTCGTGAGTTCCGCTTCATGGGATATTTTTAGCACACGTTGACAGTTTTTTGCCCAGGGGTTCCACCTGCAAGCAGGGTGAGGCTGAAGGTGTCGTCATTGCCACTGGTCCCAACACTTTCTTCGGTCGTGCCGCTTCCCTTGTTGGTCAGGATGATGACACCACCGGTCACTTGCAGAAGATCCTTGCTCAAATTGGTTCTTTCTGTCTCGTCACCATCGGTATCTTTGTTCTTGCCGAGATCTTCGTCCTTTACGCTGGTTTCCGCTTCAGGTACCGCCGTGGTCTCGACAACATCCTAGTCCTCTTGATCGGCGGTATCCCCATTGCCATGCCCACTGTTCTTTCCGTCACCCTTGCCGTCGGTGCTCAGCAACTCGCCAAGTATAAGGCCATCGTCACCCGTATCACCGCTATTGAAGAGTTGGCTGGTGTCACCATTCTTTGCTCCGACAAGACTGGTACCCTTACCACCAACAAACTCACCATTGACCGCAACACTATCCGTACCTACGGCCCCTTCTCTGCTGACGATGTCATCCTCCTCGCTGCCTACGCATCTCGTACTGAGAACCAGGACGCCATCGACGCCTCCGTGGTTGCTGCTCTTGGCGATCCTTCTCGCGCTCGTGACGGCATCAAACTCCTCGACTTCAAACCCTTCAACCCTGTCGACAAACGTACCGAAATCACTTACCTCGAGGAGTCCACTGGCAAGCTCAAGCGTGTCACCAAGGGTATGACCGGTATCATCATTGAACTTTGCACTCGCAACAAGACCGAGGAAATTGAGAATAGGCTCGAGGCCGATGTTGAGGAGTACGCGACCCGTGGTCTCCGTGCTCTCGCCGTTGCGTACGAGGAGTTGGATGGTGATGATCCTGAAGCTGAGGGTAACGGTTTTGAGCTCATCGGTCTCCTTGCTATCTTCGATCCCCCTCGTGCCGATACCAAACAGACCATCGACGACGCCCTCGCTCTCGGTGTCAAGGTCAAGATGGTTACAGGTGATCAGCTCGCTATCGCCAAGGAAACTGGTCGTCGTCTTGGCCTCGGTGATCACATGTACCCCGCCAAGGTTTTGAAGGAGGGTCCCGCCCCCGGCGGCAAACATGCTTCGCTCGACGAGATGATCATGGATGCCGATGGTTTCGCTGGTGTCTTCCCTGAACACAAGTACGAGATTGTCAAGCGCTTGCAAGGTCTTGGTCACCTTTGCGCCATGACCGGTGACGGTGCTAACGATGCCCCCGCTCTCTCCCGTGCTAATGTCGGTATTGCTGTCGAAGGTGCAACCGATGCTGCTCGTGGTGCTGCCGATATTGTCTTGACAGAGCCCGGTCTCTCCACCATTGTTCATGCCATCCGCCAGTCTCGTATCATCTTCCAGCGTATGCGTAACTACTCGATATATGCTTGCGCCGTCACTATCCGTATTGTTGTCTGCTTCGCCGTCCTTGCGTTCGCCTACAAGTTCGACTTCCCTCCCTTCATGATCCTTATCATTGCCCTTCTCAACGACGGTACCATCATGACCCTCTCCCTTGACCGTGTCCTTCCTTCAATGACTCCGGACAGTTGGGATCTCGCCGAAATTTTCTCCTTCGCTGTTGCCTATGGTCTTTACTTGACTGCCTCTACGTAAGCACTCTATGTTTTACCTCTTATTCGCTATCTCACTGACATTCTCCAGTGTTGCTCTCGTCTGTGTCATCATGGAGACCACTTTCTTCCAGGACAGGTTCGGTGTTAGGCTGAGCAATGGCACCTACTTCCCAGTAGATGCGAATGACCGCCAGCTCCACATGATCATCTACCTCCAAGTTGCCATCATCTCCCAAGCACTCATCTTCGTCACTCGTTCACATGGATTCTTCTTCATGGAACGCCCTTCCATCGCCCTTATGGCCGCCTTCGCAATCGCTCAGCTCGTCTCTTCCATCATCGCCGCCTATGGTGACTGGGGTTTCACTAACATTGAGTCTATCTCTGGCGGATGGATCGGTATTGTCTGGGTCTGGGTAAGCCGATTCGCATATATTCCGTGATGCTCCCTTACTGAGCCTTGTTCTAGAACATTGTTTGGTTCGTTCCCCTCGACTGGATCAAGTTTGCTATGAAAGCTACTGTTATCAAGTCCCTCCGCCGTCGCCGCGAAAGCAAGATGGTCCAGGAAGCCGCTGGCATCCCCATTACCCGCACCCAATCCCGTGCCACCTCTATCCACGAGTCCCTGTACTCGAACCGTGTTTCATTCATCAGACGTGCTGCCCGCCGTGTCGGTCTTGGTGGCAAGGTCTCTGTCAAACCCGAAGAACTTCAACGCTTCAGCAGCATCCAAGCCCAGCGCGTGGGGGCTACCCTCGCTCGCAACCCCAGCCGAACTGCCGCATAGAGAACCTCTTGGAACAACGCCTTGTCATATCATCAGCAATCTCTTGTCACCATATCGCACGTTCATTTTAACCTTCATCCATCTGTAATTTACCTAGACCTTTCGACCCCGTGCCCGCTTTTCTTTCCCTTAATTCGCGGCACCTTTCCCTCGCATATCCACTCATGTCTATCGATACCCTGGGAAATTGGATCGGTCTATCGTATATGCACGTTGAACTTGGATGTGCCACCTGAGTTTGTCTGGTGAGAAGTATGGGCGTTGAGCAAGATGTTCTTCATGCTGGTTTCTTAATATCTGCATTTCCCTCATTACCTCACATTCCCCCGTTTCCCTGGCATCTGGTCATTTAATAATTTGTTCACGATTTGTACGTTGTGTTATTTCCTGTCATGACATTGTACGATTGTTGGTCCATTTCTTCCTTCTCGTATGTCCATAGTAACGTACTCCCAGTAATTTTTCTTCTTTGGGGTATGCTAAAAGTATTCGAAAATGTGAATAGATTAGATTTTTTTACTTCGGACAATGAAGCTTGCAGGAAAGAATGTTCATAGCCTTGCGAGGTTGAAGTATGGTACCGATGGATTTGTATGATTTCGTCGCTCGCGAACCGCTTCTGGAGTTAGACGTTGATCCCGAAACGATGATGATTCCAAGTCGGTTCGTAAGAACCCAAGAGGTCTCGTTGCTTAACTTAGTAACGGTCTTGGGGAAGGCAGACTCAGGTACTGGTGCTGAGAAGCGAATAGTGGGGCGCAAATATAGAGCACATCCAGTAGATGATTATCGTTTGATGATCTTCGAGAATACAAGCTAGGCGAACGTGAACAAAAGAAGAGCTGGTTGGGTAAGGGGCGCACAGGGATCACGTTCTCCCAGTAATTGAATGATAGGAAAAGCCACCGCCGCAATACTGGACGCAGGGCATGTCTTTAGAGTCAGGTCCTCATGCCAGCATTGTGGACTGAAGTGTCGGCGATAAATATTATCTATTTTCGCGGTGGTTATAAAAAAGCGTATAGCCGAGGAAATCATCCTTAAATCGCACTAGGATCGATGTTGAACGTCGAACTCCAGTCCCGTTCTACAAACGAAGGTGTCTGATTTTGGAGTGACTATTCGTTGATCATGATGAACTTTTGTGGTTGTTGATCAAATGGGAATGTTCGAAATTATCGGATGATGCACTTTTTCGCCACACGAAACGGAGATTGAGCTATTGGTAGCCTAGTCGATGGTGGCTGCTTACTGGGTCTACTGGGTCTATACGGCTGTTGAGGGGAGCGAAATATCGAAACGTTCGATAGTATCGTTTCGGCACACTGCGACACCTCTTTTGGGCCACGGTGCTGGTCGATTCATGGGACTGTATGGCCGGCCAGGGCTGCTGCGCTTATGGTTGCCGCAGTGAGCAAGTGCGGACATTCGAAGTGAATCTGCGCTTGACGAACCTGCCCCAATGTTGACACCCGCCATGAGCTTATGGCACAAGTTTGTTTGGGGCATCCCGTGTGTTGCTGGCATGATAAAAATAACGTTTCGGCGGGAGATAGGAGCTATTCTTAGTGCTGGTGTGTGTATAAGCATGAATTAATGGGGTGTACATGTGGGTGTGGTGCTTCATTTTTGTACCATGGGGTGACGTATTATGACCTCGTCGTTGCGCTCATGCTAATTTCGGCTTCCTGAGGGATTTTAGCACCAGTGTGCCGCGGTGGTCGTTGAAGGGGCGCAGATGTAATTCGGTGTTAGTGGTTCATGATGATGCAATATTCGAGGGTGAGTACTTGAGTAGTAAAGGGACCGGATTATGTGGACCGCCATTTTGGCCATCATTACTGCGGGACTATAGTAATGGAGGCGTTGAAGGTATGACCGCCCAGGGCCGTAAGCGAGAATCATCTGAGGTAGAAACCAGGTAAAGTTAAGGGTTATGGATGAACCTGACGTGTCCAGGAACAACGTCGGTGAGTGGTTAGATTGGGGTACAAATCCCGTGAGATCCACAGTCATCTGCTGTAATTATACTCATGTAGGGTCAGCTCGAGGAGCTGCACCGAGTAAGGAAGGTATGGTCCTTTGACAGGGCGTAGTGTTGGAAGCATACTGAGAGGGTCAATCAGAACGACACGCTGTTTATTGGATCTGAGCCGGTTGGTCTCTAGTTCGTTCTTGTTGTCGAACGTTTATGATTGAACTCTGAGATTCATTCAACACCGATGTCGCCTAGTATAACGAGTATGCTGACGGTTTTAGGATGTGTGGGGTCCCCCATTAGTGGGTCACGCGTAGGTTCCTGCTTCAAGTCCCAGGTTGGCATATGTTCCAAAGGGAAGTCATCACGAATCTGTTGTGTGTCGAGGACGAGAAGGAGCTAAACGTTCGGGGTCATAGCCAAGCAGTAATCATTGCAACAAGAGATTGTTCATAGGCGCCAGACTTCTATTTCTCTACCCTTAAATGATCGCCGAAAGACGCAGACGAGGCTTTTAAAAGAAGAAGCGACGGAAAGGTCTCTGAATTCGGCGAGGAGGAAGTGATCCGTCGTACTGCCGTTCTACCTCAAGGAAGTGGCATGTTTTAACATCCCCTGTGGCAGTACATTTTACAGAGGTGAGCACGTAAGGAGTGAGAGTTCAGTTGATCAGCCCAAGTCCCGGGATTAGGAAAGTCTCCGAGTCAGCCGTGTGAGACACCTAGGATCGCGAGAGAATTGTAGTCTTGATCAGAAAAGACTTGTTTCTGGGTCTTTCTCAGCAAGCGAGGAGTAGAAGGCCCTGGAGAGAGGTGGATCGTTTCTGCAGCTGAGCGTCTAACAACTTCGACTTGGTGGCAGAGGTCTTAGGGTGAATAAGTTGATCAAACGAGTGATGAGGAAACGGCAGCGACGCGAGAGCCACGTGACCGTCGCGTCCTGATTGCTCTTTCTCATTAACGTTGTTGGCTGCGACGTTGACTTCTATTTCACAATGCCAGGAAAAACTCGCCAGCCAGACAGGCAGATGAACCTCGAATATCTTTCCTCCACAATTCCCAAGATATTTGACCAGGTCCAGGTTTCTGTCGCAAACCATCAAAAGAACTGCGTTGCTCTTCACAAGATCCATTCCGACGCGGCAGATTTCTGGGAGACAATCAATAATGGTCGGAGCGTCAAGCTAACTGGAGAAAGGATGTTCGAAGACGTGATGAACCGCATGCTTGTGCATGTCTTACCCCTGAAAAAGGGAATCACCACGGCGGACCGGGTGATCAAGTTTATTGGTGCATACACAAGGTTCATCAACGAGAAAGGTGAGTATTGCCTTTCTTTCTGTAATACTGTTGCTAACGTGTTGCATGCAAGCTGCCGAAGAGAAAGCGGGACAGGGCACTATTGACGTAGATGATGAAGACTCAACTGCCACTCGTTTCACTGCGCGGCTCTTAAAGTTTCTACTGAAGGGGATTGAAGCTAAGGACAAGAATGTGCGCTATCGCGTACTTCAAACTCTGGTAGAGATGGTATCACATCTCGGTGAAATTGAGTGTGTGCTCTTTTCGATACTTTGAGCCAGGCTGACAGAGTGTTAGCGAAGAGATATACAACGCTCTCCGTGATGCATTGCTAGGGCGTGTGAGGGACAAAGAAGCGCCTGTTCGGTCGCAAGCAGTTGTTGCTCTATCTAAACTCTGTGCTGCGGAAACGGATGAAGATATTGAAAATGACGAAGTCTCTGTGGTTGATGTCCTTCTGGACACGTTGGCTCATGATCCCTCGTCGTAAGTTTTACCGCTTCCTCGCATCCGCCAACAGCCACTTATAGTGCTGTAAAGCGACGTTCGACGCGCGGTCCTTCTGAATCTGCCCATCAACCCAACCACGATTCCTCATATTCTCAATCGCATGCGTGATACAGAAACCACCATTCGCAAAGTGGTGCTTTCTGCTGTCCTAGAGCCCAGCACGACGCAAGGCGACGAGATAAAGGTCATGGGACCAACACATCCTCGAGCATTCACCATCTCCCAACGCGAACAGGTCGTAAAGGATGGGTTGGGTGATCGCGAAGAATCTGTCCGGACAGCAGCGTCGTCGTTGATTGGGACTTGGATCGACGTCATCGACATTTCAGGCGCCAAGGCCGAAAACCAAGATGTCAAGCGGGAGGAAGTCCCAGGTACCGAGGAAGGCGTGCTTTCGCTCCTCAAACTATTCGACCTCGGGCAGGACACCGTTGCTGTAGATGCCTTGTTCAGTGTATTCACCACACGTCCGGATATTTTTGATAATATCAAGTTTGATGGTGAGCGTCGAGAGTCTCGCTGTGTTTTCGCTTCATATTCATACACTCGACAGAGAAGTATTGGGAGAAGATTGACCCCGAGCGTGCTTTTCTCGCCCGTGTATTCGTTGATCATTGTGTCTCTGTAAAGGATGAGAAACGACTCGAGGAAGCTCTCCCAACTGTGTCCTTTCTTGCGACCACCATCAAGTCCTCCTGGAACACTCTCACGGATACTTATCAGAACTTCATTGATGACAAGCTCGTGCGGGAATTTGATGAAGCGGAGCTCCAGGAAAAGGAGGATGAACTCTGCGAGAAGGAGGCCATACTTGCGGAAATGCTCAAGATGGCTGTCAATCTGGACTACAGTGATGAAATCGGCAGGCGGGTGATGTTCCCCCTTATTCGTGAGTGGGTGGTTCCCTATCCTTTGCTTATCAGACTTACCTGACTATTAGGTGAAATGTCCTCCAAGGAGACCCTTCCTGAGGCGTTGGTTGGGCTTTGCCTTGATGTTTTGAGAAAGCTTGCCGCGGATGAGAAGGACCTCATACGAATTGTCGTT
This sequence comes from Podaxis mareebaensis, assembly GCA_018524725.1. Classification (NCBI taxonomy): domain Eukaryota; kingdom Fungi; phylum Basidiomycota; class Agaricomycetes; order Agaricales; family Agaricaceae; genus Podaxis; species Podaxis mareebaensis. The sequence continues at coordinate 21,695 of JAEUWP010000221.1, read as the reverse complement.
GAAATCATCTCTGACTTGAGAGATCCGTTCACGGATGAACCCGAGGAACCAGTGGTAAAAGTCCGTATTGCTACGTATCAAACCATTTACTGACTACTCTACCTATCTAGGGTGATCCCAATGCGAGTTTCGCTGAGACACCCGTCGCCACACCCAAACCACGTCCGCCTCCGCAAGAGAAAACAGAAGCTGAGAAGAAACGGGCACTGGAGGTTGATTCCCGTTGTTTGGTGCTTTCGAATGCTATGTTGGAGCGAGTAAACAGTGTACGTCTTGAATTTCATGACCTTTGACCTTGTCTAACAATCGTTCTAAGACATTCGAAGAAAATTCCACCCTCGAGGGGCTAATGCGCGATTTGATTATACCCTCAATACATATCAAGGACGCCCATATTCGCGAGAAAGCATTTATCAGCCTAGGACTCTGCTGTTCAATTGCTCGGGTATGGAACCGTCACCTGAGTTGTTCCATGAACCTTATTCTGTCTTTTAGAAACGAGCATTGAATTCCGTTGACTTCTTTAGGAGCCAAATCCTCAGCTCTCCTGACAAGATGAAGCCGAGCTTATACAAGATCATTTTTGACATGTTGATGGTGCACGACCTAGCTTTTGCGAGATCAGTTCCCCAGAAGGTCGGTGTAGAGGGTTGCTCTTCGAACTGTCCGATTGTTAATGTTGTATTTAGGTCACAGAAATTACGGACGACTTCCTTATCACAAGACTACGCGAAGAAAAGGATCCCAAGGTTCTCGCAACAATATGTCTCGGCATGTCCAAGCTCATTCTTGCTGGGATTGCACGCGACATCAATGTAAGGTGCCTTCGTGTTCAAATGTTGCGCACTCGTCTAACTTCAACTTCCTAGTCCGTGGCGAACTTGATGCTAGCTTTTCTCTCACCTGCAACGTCAAACAATCAAGAACTGCGGCAATGCTTGACTTGCTTCTTCCCGGTGTACAGCTACTCCTCTGTCGCGAACCAGAAGAATATTATGGGCGTAAATATGCTCCCATTACCATGACCTATTCCCGAAGCTGAGTTATTCTTAGATCTTCCTCCGCGTATTTTCAGAGGTGAAGAAGACGCGGGCGGATTTGGAAGATGATGAAGAGATGGCAACAGCCTCGCAGGTTGCCAACATGTTCGTCGACTTGACCGATCCCAACCGGCTGAGCAGTGCTGTGTACGTCCTTCATCCACGTTCTCGAAGGATCTAATAAATTTTATGTTATTTTCTAGTTCCGCCAACGGCCTTTCGAACGAGAAGGATATCCAGGAGAACGAGTCTCTCCATATCAAGCTCGCTATGGAAATCTTGAAGGAGTTCTTGAAGCCAAATCATGACTTTGACAGTCGGTACTCATCTGATTATAGGCAACGGCACAGCTAACAATTCCATAGAGGATGATAAGAAGATCCTTTGCCAAATGTTCTCCAAGTTGTATATCCCAGATACTGTTGACGACGAGCTCATCCGGCGGCTAAAACTGTACATAGATACCGTGAAAATGGTGAGTTCCCCCTCGTACTTTTTCCTTCTCCTCCTTATTCCGAATTTCACTAGCGTCGTCCATTGAAAGACGCCACCAGTCGCAATGCATTGGCCAAGTTTGACTCGTTGATTTCCAAGAAATTCGAGAAGCAGCTTGAACTTGAGGAAGAAGAACTAAGGAAGCTCGAGGAACTACAAGACCTTTTCGAGTTTTTGGATGATATCATCCCTGAGGATGATGGCGAGCTCATTGATCCAGAGCCGAAGAGGCGGGGAAGGAAGAGGTTCGTCGTATCTTGTTGCTCTCCACTTTCCAAGTGGCTTAATCTTAGTACGCTGGCGGGATTGATCAGACGGTCTGTAAGCGTCGCCAGTACAACAACTGACGGCGAGACTCCTTCGCATGACAGTGGTCGTGGCAAGCCGAGAGCTAAAAAGTAGGTTGTACTTGAAGTCGCACAGGCAATGAAGCTGACTTGGCCCCAGGAGACGTGTCTCGGGTTCGGACAGTGAGTCTGAGAAGGAAGAACAGGGCACCCCTCAACCTGCTGTTAAGACGAGAGTAATGCCTAAACGTGCCGCGTATGTCTTGCCTGTTTTTATATACCACAAACGTGAAGCCTCAGCAGTAATTAATAGGACCGGAAAGATACCCATTCAACCTATCGTCATCACTGATAGCGAGGATGAAGCTCACGAAGAGACTCCTAAGAATAAGAAGACCTCTTCCTCGAGAATGTGAGTATTATCTACTCTGCCCTGTCATTACGTCGTTTGATCTCGCCCGTGCTAGCAAATCTCGAAAGGGGAAGGAGGATAAAGAGGAAGAGGAGGCCCTGGACAGAGACATCAGCCAACTCCTTGAGCCACTTGCGCCAGCACCTAGTACGCCGTCATCATTAAGCTCCCTGGAGGATGACTCGATACTGGAACCTGACTCGGAGGCAGAGGAGGAGGAGGAAGTGAGCGGATTGTTGGTTGAGGCTTGATCGGTATATTGCAGTATCCTATTGATGTGTGCATCCGTTATCGTGATTTTTCTCACCTGCCTTGCAGTGCTGTAGTCTAGTTCTTGCCTTGCTCTTTCATTGCTTCTACATACACAGCCTAACTCTGTCCCGTCCACATGGCTACTGTTAATGTTTAGTGTGTATTCCTTATACTTCATTTTCATAGGTTGAGTCAGATGGAACTTACATTATGAGGTCAATTGTCACAGAATAAAAATTAGAACTCTCTGTAAGTGCGGAGATTGATTCAAACCTGAAGAATGAAAGAGAAGGATGGAGGACATTTTCAGCATTGTCTGGCTTGAGAATAGGGTATTGTTTGCTGGTGTATAATCTAATCAATTTCGCGCCTCGCGAACTTATTTATCTTATAATGAGGAATCGAGTTCCCCATGCTCCGTGTTGGCATAACAGTACCCTACGTTTGCAGATAACAAAAACATCCAAAAGCACGTCTGCAAATGCCAAACTGGTATATACAAGAATTTACACTATTGAACAATTCACACGCAAAGATTCAAGAGGATAATACAACTATTAAGCCACTGAATGAGACGCTGGCAAGGGGTCTACCACTATATTGGTGCCTGGTATCTGGGAAGTTCGAGTGGTGGTGACACCAGTGGCAGACTGAGCACCATTGTTCCACTGCAAAGTGCTAATCTTCTCTTCTGTCTGCTTGTTCCATGCCCTTCCTGTGGAGACCCGATAGACAACAAGAAGATAGGCAATAACCTTGAAAGGTAAGACACATTTATATGCATGAGCTATAATAGGAAAGACACTATTTGATGAACTTACTTTGATATGGATATCACACTGTAGGAAGAATGGACCAAAGGGACTCCGGATAACGAGTGAAACCAAAGTCGCGATGGATGATGCTGATTCCAAGGAATAAGATTCAACGAGCATTGCAACAATACCCATATACTGTTTACTAATGTCTGACGCCCCTGGAATGATATGGGAATTGAAATCATGCACTGGTTTTAGGGTATTATTGAGCACTACTCACCCATTACCTTGATGTGACGCCTGCGCACTAGCATCAGACGTACAATTATCAACATAGTAACTATTATTGTAACTGCTGTTTGAAGTGCAATAATCGCAATGTACACCGCGACGATTCTTGGATCGGATGAGGCCTCTAGGTGTGTCCAGACAGCGATTAAAATATCCAACACTAGATAAATTGTTGGTTAATGCTAAGACTGGTGGATGATTGCAAAGACCCAATAATGTACCTGTAAACGCCAGAAAGAGCAACGCCGGCAAAATAGAGACGGTAATGGCATATGGCGTTGCCGTCCAAACAACCCATAAACGCCAGATCTATATTGTCGTAAGATCAGTGAACATCAACCACAAAAGATTCAACAAAACCCCACCTGTATCCCCATTGTCAAAAGGTCAACAACGACCGCAAAGACAATGCCTGCGAGAGCAAGTGACTGGTGCCCAAATACCGCTTCATAGTTAAGCGGCCCTCCAGGAAAGTCAGCGTGATTGACATAGGCCAACTGGATCTTCCGGGTATTTGCTGCGAGGATAAATAACCCAGATATCACCACTAGGGAAGCATAGGCAAGTGTAAACATGGACTGTTTTTTCTGGTGAGGGACCTTCAGTTGAAGGTAGAGTGACCGGGCGCAGAGGCAGTAAAGGCCAAATATGATGCCATATAGGGCACCGGAGACGGTTGTCAAGCCTATAAGGTCGAGAGCTTCAGCAAAGAATATCTCACTTTGAGTTGGAGCGCTATCAGCCATTATAGGTTGGTGCGGGGCGGATAGAGGTCCACTATCCACCGCTCCAGCTTAAATTGCAATCTTGCACAGTATCTATTGATGTAGCGTGCAGACAAGGTCACCATGCAACAAGAACGTAGTAAATCTGTTCTGATGAGCGACCAAGAATAGGACAGTTATGTACTGTTCTTTCCCCCTGTGTGTCGTCTAGGACTAGTTGATGATCAAGGGATGGAACCCGGGACCCAGGAAAAAGGGCGTGCATGAGGCAAGTGGGTAGAATAGTCTATTGACTATCAGTTGCATAAGAACAAGCAATGCATCAATTGATCCACTCCACTACAATAGAAGTAAGCTTCTGATTCCTCTTGTGCGGTTTAGTACCTTCTATGCTAGAATCAGCGTCCTTAGCTCCGGCGTCATCACTTACTATATGTGTCTGCACTGCATCCAATCTTAAAAGGGATATCAGAATGAATCGTGAAACACGGGCCTCAATGCCCTCTACATTCACAATGCTCCGTCAAAATCATATGAGCCCTGTCCGTGTAGAAGCCAAACAGCGCCAGCCTGCATGTCATCTGAGGATTGACTAACGGCCAAAACACAAATGCATCGAGATATACGAAGGGATATATGCTGAGTACGATCAACGATAGGGTCTGTAGCAAGCTCTTTCGAAATGGCGCCTCTAGTCGACGGTAAGTGGTGTACGGAAGGATGTGAGCTGAAGGAGCCATCGAAAGTGTAAAAAATTTCATGACTCTATGGACAGCACGTAACACAATTTACAAGGGGTGAGAGGAGATTTGTTGGGAGGTGAAATACTTGGCAAAAACGCCGATACCTGTCTCGGTGACCACTGCCTCAACTCAGACAAAGCGCGAGGTGCGGAGGGAGTTCATGTAATTGGAACAACTGCATCTTTCCACCGTCAGAGAAAATCACAGGTTGATCAATCTCTTGAAAAAAGGTCATAATGTCCCACGTTGGCCTGCACGAAACCACAAAGGTGAGTCCATGGCATACCTAGTGGTGGCCTCACCCGCGGCTTTACAGGTGACAGATAAGTACATTGAATGGGTCAAGCGAGGTTCTTGAACGGCAGGGGCCAGACCTGTCAGAGGAAGTCTCGGTGCAGCACATCGAATCAAAGATGGTGAGCGGATCAAAGAAAAACGCCCCTCAAAGAAGTGTTTGAGATCGTGGCAAGCGATGAGCGCCAGAAGCAAATGCTTGCTTACAACAGGCAAAGATGTAGTAAGTGCCGCTCAGAGTCGTCTGGGAGTGTCATGAAGCCTAAATTGCCACCTGCCCTAGCCCTTAAGGTTTCCGAAGCTGTAGCCAGTAGCATGGCGTATGATGGGGGTGATAGGGGTGAGGGGTTGTGTCGTTCGTGGCGCAGATGATGAATCAGTGAAGGCTTATTCCGGGTGTTTCGAATTGCCGTAGTTCAGCGCCAGCGTGTGCTCTCTTTGTCGATGTAGACTGTCCAAACCGTGCCGCTGGGGTGTAGTATGCCTCGTTGTAATCCGCGTCTTCACGGGAGAAAGACGCGTGAAAGAAACAAGCTGTAAAAGCCGGCAACATTCATAGCGAGGTAAAGATAAGGAAGGACACAGTGAGCTATAACACGAAGGCCACATTGAGTGTTCGATCATCCAGGAATAAACGCCACCCAGCCCCGGGTAACGCTCAGGGATTGCGTGCCCAGAAGATCGAGAAGTTGCAAGCGCTGTGTTTTCATTATGTGTACGTGGCAGGCTTGAGAGTAGCCACAGGTGGACGTTGTATTGAGAAGTTCAGGTAGATGATACAGGTGGCGGGCTTCGTCCGTAGAAAAGGTATTCGTGTGTAGCTGCTTGGTTTTGGCGTCAGAAGCGCTTGAGCACGTTCATAACGTTAATCCACAAGCATATCAACCGCGCCACATCCAGAAGTATACACACTCCTCGAACTCCAGACATTGATTGTAAGTACACGTCAGTGCCAATGCCCTCTAGACACAGGCGATGCTGCCGATCTTCACATACGCTGTCACATGAACCGGCGCCCATTTCAGAGGATCGTATGATTATAGGCGACGAGAAGTGAGGCTTTCTGTTAAGATGGCACGGGATTCGCGCTGGATGGAAGGGTTATGGATGAGTGCGGAGTGTGATCAACCTTTGGAGTCGCTCGCTGCTGATTGAGCCCCGGGAGAAGCCGTCCGCCTTACAGCAGCACAATGATCCTTCCTGGACTCTGTTCAAACACAGAGATCTGTGACCAGGCACTGGCACATTATCCGGCAGTCGAGATAAATACCTACAAACGCATGCACCAAAATACTGGGTCTCAGAATATCAACCCCTTCGAAGTGCATGCTGCAGTTTAGCTGAGGCATGATCTCCCATCTATATCCCATTCATCTCTTGTCCTGTTGAATATATCTTGCAAGAGGAATGCCACAGGAAAGGAATGGGGTGATGAACTATACAAACGAGCGAAAACCGCGGCAGCGCCCTGGGACACAGGACTGAGAAGATGTCGACAAACAAACCAAAGAAAAGGTGGGCGTTACTTGCGAACTGCGCAGCTCCCGAGGGATCGGGGGTCTAGAAGTGATATGTTCTCATCTCTGGAATATCGGGATTTCTGTAGACCTGAAGAAGGTTGCGGGCGGGCGTTGCATCGTGAAGTTGGGTGGATGGCATGGTTGATGGAGTCGCATGAAGAAGAAACACCAAAACCATCGTCGCCTCGCCTGAGCAGATCTCGGAAACGAAGTTCTATGTACTTACTACATGCTAGACTGCGAGGGAATTGAAAATAAGTCACACCAGTCGACGACTCACCACCATACTTAACCGGGGTCATTCGTACGTGATTAACTGGTCTCGCGAACTTATCGTTTGAATGTGTTTCGTCCGACTGGGCCCGAATCACCGTTCCGCTATTCATACGTACCTCTCAGATGCTCGAAACGTCCAGAAGCGCACATCGTCCTTAATCACAATATAATTACTACTCGTCGGTTCCAACCCCTTCGATCCTTCCCTTTCCAGCCGGACGGTGCTGCCAAGCTTCCTACACCCCGTCAGAGGGCATCAATCATTCTGCGGAGGAGAATAACGGCTTGCAATCCTACGATCAACCCCATGACGACAGCCCCTCAGGTGTCATTCGCTGAGGCCTCATCCTCGTACTAGGACGAACTACTCTGAGTGCGACAAGCCATAAAGCAAGCATGTTGTGGGCGGAACGATAGGCTTCTCCGACTCTGTTGGATCTGCAGAAAAAAAAACACACATGAGCGCCTTGAATCCGAGGATCGCAACATTGAACTTTATCCCACAAGTCAGAGAACAATACGGCCTTCGTGGGATCACCATCGGCGTTCGCGACGAGTTGTTGTTTTCCCAATAGCCTAGCCCTAGTAGCCGCCGCTCTTCACCAACTCAATTATCATAGGTTTATGTATCTGCGATGTTGGACCTTGAATTCCGTGCAAGTGAGAACCCAGGGCAGGTGTGTTTCTGAACTCATCGGACTGCGTCGTAGGCAATAAGTTGAGCTTCCATCGTTGTCGAATTACGGTACCTTTCAACCGGCTAGAGGATAACCCGGTTCCGATACCTTTCGCCCGTTTTGACCTCATCATTCCTCAAAATTTCTTGCGCTGGCATCACCGCAAAACGATGCACCTGCTGATAAATCTACAGTGCCGAAATGTCCATAGAATCCGTTAGAATCCTCCTGGACTTTTTTTAAACTGCTTATTCACACGTCTCAGACTCAAGATATTCCGGCAGTGGCATTTGTCATCCAATTATCGGTGGATTTGTAACGCGAAGGAAGTATGGCTAGCCGCTGGATAAGGATAACGATATCATGCTCGAGTATATAAACGGGATCGGGTTCGGGACGAGAACTGGGTATTTCTTCAAGAGCTGCCGATAACGTCCTCTTTCACGCTCAACACCTACCCATCTCATCTTCTCTCCCATCTCAGCTGCTATGCCGCATTCAGAGATGACGCAGGCCCGTGAATTCAATGATCCCGCCCCTGGTGTTCCGTTCTTCACACCCCACCAAACGCCCGTCGCTGGAAGTGCAGTCAACCCCCAACCCAGCGGTAAACCTATACCGACGCTCTTTCAGCCCATCAAGATTCGTGGCCTCGAGTTCCACAACCGTATCTTCGTTGAGTATTCCCTAATCATTGTTATAACAGGAGAAACTGACGACCTTGGTTTCATTACAGCTATCCCCTTTGTGCCAGTATTCCTCTGAAAACGGGATCGTGACACCATGGCATATGGCTCACCGTACGTTCCCTCTTTCCTCTCATCCTCTTCCTACCTCATACCCATCATTTATTTTCAGTTGGCGGAATCATCTCTCGCGGTCCAGGTCTTTCCTTTATCGAAGCGGCCGCTGTTCTCCCCGAAGGCCGTATCAGCCCAGAAGACGTGGGTCTCTGGTCTGACGCGCACATTGAACCACTCTCCAAACTAGTCGAATTCGCACACTCCCAATCCCAGAAAATCGCAGTTCAACTCACCCACGCAGGTCGCAAGGCATCCACATTTGCCCCCTGGATTTCAGGCCCACCTACAGTCTCTGCAAACCCACGCGAGCGCGGATGGCCCGACGACGTATGGGGACCCAGCACAAAACCTTTCCACAAGGACTTTCCTCAACCGAAGGAGCTGACCAGGGAAGGTATTAAGAAGGTCGTACAGGCCTTCAAGGATGCAGCCGTCAGAGCGGTGAAGGCTGGATTTGACGTTATTGAAATCCATTCGGCGCATGGGTACTTGTTGTCCTCGTTCTTGAGTCCCAATAGTAACGTGAGGACGGATGAATATGGAGGAAGTTTCGAGAATCGGATTCGGTTGTTGCTGGAAGTCGTGGATGCGGTAAGGAGTGTCATCCCAGAATCGATGCCTTTGTTCGTCCGGTAAGTGTCCGTATATCCAAATTTATTACCCCAGAGACTGACTAGTGACGTCGCGACAGAGTATCTGCCACGGAATGGTTAGAAGAAGTCGCACCCGACGAGCCACAATGGAGGGTCGAGGATACAGTTCGCCTTGCCCCAATACTCGCAGACCACGGAGTCGACCTGTTAGACGTCTCCTCCGGAGGCATTGACCCACGCCAACGCTTAATCCCAGGCGAAGCCTACCAAGCCAAATTTGCTGCTGCCGTTAAGAAAGCTGTTGGAGAAAAGCTTCTCGTCAGCGCTGTTGGTGGATTGGGCAATGGTCCCATCGCCCAACGCGTACTAGACCGGGGCCAGGCGGACGTCATATTTGTCGGACGACAATTCCAGAAGAATCCTGGAGTTGTGTGGACTATGGCTGAAGAGCTTGGTGTCGAGATCAATGTCGCGAAACAGATTGGTTGGGGATTCCGGGGACGAGGGAAGAAGGCGCTTGGACACGGTGAACAAACAAAGGAGAAGCTGTGATCATAGACAGGGGTGTACGATTTCCCGTACGTACATAATACAAGTGCTTGCCATAGATAACCATATGTATCATGGGTTGCAATCCTTCGATTGTTTTATTCTGTATCCCCCTAGGAGTTCGCCTCGGATAGTTTGCCGGTATCGGATATATGTTGCAAGCTCTATTAGTCAGTGATGTGGTATGGCGGCTTGAAAGAGGTGTTTTGTCGCTCATGCGGGAAATTGCTGAGGGTTATTGAACCCTGGACCCCTATCATGTCCACTGGCCTGCCTAACCACCCGGATATGGCCGGTTCGAGCTTCTGTCAGTAAACAGCAATCAGTAGGCCTTGAGACACCTCCCAGCTTGTTACCATGGCCACTACTGTGATGAATGACGTTCGTATTCCATCCATAGAAGGCCCAGAAGGGGATCCCATCCCAGTAAGCTGACTTTGTCGACCTTTTTCATACCCTCACACCTTCAAGTACAGGACCTCTCCCGCACGACAGACAAACTCTTCCCACCCACAGTGGTGCATTCGCCGGAATTTGGATTTGGTACCTGAGAGGAGGTATAGACCCACCCATGAAGGTAAGCACGCTGCTCGTCATCAACGAAGAATGTCATGCATAAAGGTTGCTATTAAAGTCCTGTGGACCAAGAACGCTGCTACCGATGAGCTTGCAGCTGTTCGGCGGGTAAGTTTGCCAGTACAGAATTGTCATCTAATCTTTCTGATCTCGTGGAGAACATTTAAACCGTGAGGCAAATGTATGGAGGATCCTGAACCACCCTAATGTCCTTGATTCCTTGGCCTTGCCCGGGACTTCCGAGGCGCGGACTGTCCTGTTCTTGTTTCCCCTTATTGTGATAACGGCGCAATTACACAATACCTCAGAAGCAACCCTTCGAAGGATAGACTGTTGCTGGTGAATTCCGTAAACATAGTATCCTCTACTGAATCAGATATCTGATGATCCTCAAAATTTGGCGTCTCTAACAAATAGGTGAAAGGCGTAGCCGAAGGCCTTCGATATCTTCACCATTGAAGAGAACGTAGTCCATGGGGACCTCAAACCAGCGCGTATACCCATCTTCTGCATATTTATTTCCGGGTGTCCGAGACTTCTCTCCAAAATAACAATATTCTCATCGACGATTTCGGGAATCCACTTCTATGTGACTTCGGTTAAGCCAAGACCCTCACCTATCACGGCCTCTCTGTAACGGGGAGCGCTTGTGCTTGTTGCTATCAAGCTCCGGAACTCTTGGCCGACGAGACTACACCGACAAAGGCTACCGACGTTTATGCATTTACACTCTCCCCTTATGAGGACTGTTCTCCCCGCCCTCTCAGCTCTTGTACTTATCGCGACGTGTATAGATCTGGACGGGTACAGGGCCATACGATGGCCTCAGCAATGCTACAGTTATCATCAACGTAGTACTCAGGAAAGCGAAGCCTGCGCCCCCGGACTCTCCACTCCCGGGGGAGGGTGTCATCTGGCCCGTTCTGCAAGAGTGTTGGAAGACCGATTGGAGCGCAAGACCGGCTATGCAGGAAAGTGGTGCAGAAGCTGGAAGCGTACATCATTGAGAGTGAACCTTGTGAACAGTAACCCCAGGTTTCTTGCTCCTTTGCTCAGGGTGTTCAGTGAGATAATGACATGGGGCTCCAATATCCACCGCCCATAAGGAGGCTGTGCCTTGAAGTTCTGAGGTACCGGCACGACTTAAATGAACACCGAAGCAAGAAGTGAAACAAGGTCCCGAGAACTGCCGCGTTGGGCTTATACTATGTACTACCCCTAACATTATTGGTTTTAATGCCATTCTCAGCCGTCTTTAGTTGACACCGGGCACTATTGTCGCCATTGCCACCTGTTCTGGGCGTTGTTCGGTTGTCGCCCGGTCGGGGAGGGGGGGTAAGGGAGAGGTAAGCTCACGAATCAACTTGATTGAGGGAACAGGTATAGAGTATTATCAGTGATATGGGTTGCGAGAGTCGGCTCTGACAATTCCAACACGACAGAACCTTCCCCTTGCTTCTTAGAGTCGGGGATCGTCGGGCATAGTGAAACTAGGTAAAAATACAACAGTGCAACCATTTGGTCCAGCAATACTATCACTCGATATTGGCATCTAAATATGTCCGTAAAGTCAAAGCTGAAGCATACATCAGCCAAGAAGGAAACGCCTGGTTAAATTGCTTACGCTGCTGAGAATTTCCTCGACTGCTACCAAATCGATGTTGGTATCTGTATAATTTCTCATCGCGTTCTGTAATCTTGAAATTTCATCCTCATGAGGAATGTGAGCCTGAACCTCTTTCTGGCGTGCCGCGAGACCTTTGGGTTCAAGCTCTCGCGCGATTTGCTGGGCTGTTGGTCGATCTTCAAGTTTTGATGCCCAGCAGTGGTTCATCAATTCCCACATCTCGTCATCGATTTCGTCCAGCGCTCGCGTCGGGCTTCCTTTCGGGCGAGTTGGCAAATGGCCTCTTATTATTTGAAGGACCACAGCTGCGTCACTCGAATGTTCATGATAAGGCACAAGTCGCGTCATAATCTATATATCACGGGGTTTCAGAATGTCCAATACGGGAGAAACCGGGTCGTACCTCATAACAGACACATCCCAACGCCCAGATGTCGCTAGCCTTACTGGAACTTGCATCCTCTGATAAAAGCTCAGGAGCAGCCCAACGAAGAGCGATACCAAGAGATGTGCTCCTTGACGACCCATCGTCAACAGCCACTGTGGAGAGTCCGAAATCAGTAATACAAGCTCTTCCAATGTTGTTCACCAGGATATCATTCTGAACAACATAGCACTCAGGAAACAAGTAGCGACAGGAAATTGGATAGGAATACCGCTTTCAGTGCACCATGTATGATGTCTTCATCATGCAAGTATTCGAGACCACTGATAACATCATAAACCTGAAGGAAATTTACTGATCAGGTTATCAGAAGGAAGCAAAGATGCTCACGAAGGGTCTGCGAGGCATAGAAGGATTTGCCTTTAAAAATACAACCAGGTTGCCATTTTCCATCCAAGGAGACACGAGACAGATTTGTCTGCGACTTTCGTCCAGATAATAGACACCATAAAAAGGCAATATGTTGGGATGGCGAAGCTGTGACCAAAGAATTGCTTCTTTGGCCAAAATCTATTAATTGAACAGTATCAGCCGAGAAGTTGAGACAACCAAACAGACACAGACCTTATAAAAATCGCTAGAGTCTGGTGTCCGGAACACATGCATTACTTTCAAACACAGGGCTTGGTTGCCGTAGTAACCCCTGTAGATGTCGCTGAACCCCCCGCCTGATTCCCTATCATTACGGACGATATCCCTCAGCACAAAACATTGAGGATACAACATGGAGGCCATTGAAAGCCTATATAATGCAATGATAGCACCTTTCCTGGTTTCACCAGGAGATATGAAACCCGGGCGAAGGATTGCCTATGTGAAGAAGATTAATGCCTGGGTGCCAAACCAAGGGGGGAAAAGCATCGGTGTGATGTACCATATGCAAGAAATCCAGCATTAATTGTGCACGATCATTTTTCAATTCTTGCAATGCCTCCCTCCTCCGCTGATCATTCAATACATGCGAGAGTACCTCCTTTACGCGATGATTCGGGACAGCGAGCGAGTCGCCAATATGTGGCATTGAACGTTCTGGAAAAGGATGAGTAGGTAAGTTGAAACGGAAGTTGGTAGGCTTCGTACCGGAACCTGAGAAGCTTCCCTTAGTATGGATCTTCGAAGTGTAAGTCACCCGGAACAAAATCAAATGCTAGCAGACAGCATACTTCATCGAGTATATGCCGGACCTTAGTCAAGTCGATTGTCACATCTGAATTCCTTCCCATGATGCTCCGGAAATGTTCGCTCTTGCCTGCGACGCGCTCTGACATCTGGTCAATGTGTTCTCCCACGGGTTCCTTATGTCCAAGCTCTTGTAATATTTGTTGACACGTCGGGCGTTCTTCAGGTTTAATTGACCAACAACATTCAATCACTTTCCACATCTCACCGTCGACCATATCTCTGGTGCTTGTCAAGTCAACTCCACGTTGGGCTGGCAACTGACCTTCAATTAACTTCTTAAGGATTTGCGGGACAGAGCACCCGTGGAATGGTTTTCGGCGAGACAGGATCTACGGAAACACGCTGAGCAATGCCAAGATCAGGAAGGTGAGAAATACCTCATAGCAAACGCATCCAAATGCCCAAATATCACCGGCCCGACTTGGACGAGCATCATCTTCCAGCAACTCAGGAGCGGCCCAACCTACTGAGTAGGCAGATCCACGGCTTGTAGGGTTCGTGAACCCCAGCGTTTTATCGGACAGGATGACTGAAATCCCAAAATCCGTTATCATGGCTTTTCCGAAGTCGGAAACTAGGATGTTCAGCTTTATAAAATGAAATTGCCATGAGCAGAAGAGCGTGAATAGGATTTAAGGACATAAATGTACCCCTTTCAGATCACCGTGAACGACATTCACGTCCCCGCTGTGTAGATAATTCAGACCTTTAGCAATGTCGAGAATCTGCTTGGCGCCCGGATAAGTGAAACAGGACCAGTTAGAAGCATAAGCTCACGAATGGTTTACGAGGAGCCGTGGGATTGTTCTTCAGATACGTGACGATATTACCATTGTCCATCCAAGGAGACACAAGACAAATCCGATTTCGAGCTTTGTCGAGGTAAAATATCCCGTAAAAAGGTACTATATTGGGGTGGTCAAGTTGCCCCCACAGAATTGCTTCCTTGGCGTAAAGCTAGCAATGGAGTGGATGGGTTCTCAAATAATTGAAAGCAACGTTAAGATTAGAAAGAACCTTGAGTTTGTCGTCCATCGGCTCCTTCAGATACACCTTCACGACCTTCAAACAGAGCTTCAGGTGGTCATAACGTCCCTTGTGTACGTCGCAGAACCCTCCACCATCTTCGTGGGACTCTTCTTTTATATCCTCCAACACGTACCAGCGAGGGTAAAGCATTGAATTCTCGGAAAGTTTACGGAGCGCCATAAGAGTATGTTTGCGAAGCCAAGGTTTTGGGGTCTGCAGCGGTCGCGATAGGAGCTACCGCGTTGCAAAGATGTCAGCGATCGGAGCTGAGAGATAAATCTGATGCTAAAAGCTCACCGAGTACAAAAAATCGATCAGCAGTTGGGCATCACCACCTTTCAATCTTTGCAGAGCCTCACGTTTTTCAAATGTGCTCAAGATGCTCGCAAGAGTATCTAGGAGGTTATCAGGTATCGCGGTCTAGGGCACATGGGTTAAGCGCTTCGAATTTTATGGACGCCAAACATGAATTGAACTTAGGTATCGGGTAGCTCCTGAAATTACAGCCTCATTCTCCAGACGGCATCAGGTCTGGGTGAAGGAGGAGCGAAAGGAACGATAGGAGGAAAAATGGAGTGGTAGTAACAATGGAAGATGACGGTCACCTTTTGTGCGTCCCGTGTCACTTGCGCAGTGGCCTCTCCTGCCTCAGGTGTCGTTGAACGCTGGCTCTCAGAGTCTCCGCTGCTGTCTGGTAGGCTAGCGGTCCAGTGCAATTATAAGGGACTGGGCTTGAGAGTGTGGTCGCCGTCACGCACCTGAGCGCAATCCCTTGGATCATTTTAATAGTGTTATCCAGCATCTGATGACATTGTCCACATTCGCGTTTTATATCACTCCCACGAGCTTAAAGAGACATGAGTGATGGTGGTGCAAGAGCCGCGAAGTCCACTTACGTCGTTGAACCTTCGCTCTCGGCCATTTCTGGACTTGTTCAAGTATTGTTCTCAATGCCCTGTAACCGATATGCGTTATTCTGTCCATATTACACTTCGATTGACGGAACCCACATGATACTTTCCTCGAGGCCTTCTTGTATCGCAGCGTTTGAACATAGAGTTTCTGCCTGCATTACTTCTGATACCAATTGAAAGCTCTTCGTCCCGAGCAGGGTGACACTGCCCTGCAGAGTCAGTCAGAAAATACTCTTGATTTGACTCTAACGCAAGCGCTAAGATCACCCTGTTCATGGTTACACTTGCGCACGATCTGGTGATTTCGGATGCCAAATCCACTGTGAAGAGAATCAGTTGCGAGAGGAGCTATAAATTCAGATGAGATACCAATGTCCTGTATCACAGGCATGGGGAAAGGATGAAAGGGAAGTGTGGATACCTCGCTGACCAATGCTAGCTGATAACCACTCTGGATATCACCGGTGAAGGCGCCTGTCGGTACTTGAGAAACCGAAGCACGTTCAGAGATTCTACGAAGCCTGAGATGCGACATCCAGGGCTCAAGTGGGCAAAAAGAACGAAAAGGCGAATGTACAACGCCAGCTGGACCAATGCCAGACAGGTGTCATGTCCGTCAGGCAACATTCGAAAGGAATCCTGGACTGGCGCGGGCCATAGCCATGGCTGAAGAACTTGGCGGAGGTCTCGACGAAATGTGGTGGGAATGCCCGGAACAAGCGGGATTGTACATGCTTGTAAATACTCGTGTAACGTTTTATTCCTGCCAGAAGGAGCCGTCAGCTAGACCCTAATGCATGGGTTGAGGGTACACCGACTACATGAGTTGCAAGATTACTTGTCGGTGACCTCGTGTACTACCGACAACCCATCTCAACCGCAAGCAGGCCAAGAGGTGAGGGTCGCGAAATGAAGTTAAAGAGACCTCAGGCTTGGGGCCCGAGGCCCGAACGATGAGGCGATCAAGTCGGTAAATAATACACGCTACCTATGTATATATTCATACAGAAAAGAGAGGAACAAGCCACAAAAATCGCGACTGCGTACTAGTACAACTACCTTTAACATCACTAGTTCAACACACCCTCGGCTGTCCTTAATTGATATTGGGCATTGTCGTTGCTGTCGCCGCCTCTCTTTCCTCTGCGCTCGGGAATTTGGAAAACATGTCCTTGAGCTTGTCCATGGGCGCAGCCAGTAGCCCTGCGAGCGTCTCGAACGGCGGCTTGTCCGGTGCACTAGGGTGAGACCTGTCCATCAATTGCCATATCAATAATTAACCCCGGATACCGTGTGCTGTATTAAATGAACACGTTACCTTGTAGGAACGAACTTCTTCGTCCGCTGGAAGCTCTTCGCAGCATCGACACTCTGGGTATCAGAGATTGCGCTTTGCAGGGCAGGCAAATCATCCCTTTCTTCGCCAGTTGCATGCACTCTCAGATGATCGATGACGTCCTTGAGTAGTGCTGCATGTTCCTGCGAACCAGGTTGCAGTTTCTCAAGCTCATACAACCGATCTTTAACATACTAACCAGTATCGCCGCAGTGAGAACCTGATGTTCCGGTAGAAGTGAATGGTACGAACCTGATGATCCTGCCTATCATGGTCCGCCATCTGTTTACCCCTCTCACCGAGATACTTCTCGAACATAGGGTAAACAACAAGCTCTTCGCCGATCGAGTGACGCGCAATTTCCCATGTCAATTGGTTGGCCCAGCGCTTCTGAGCATCAATATTACCCGCATTTTTCACGTATTCGTCATAGTATGCCCAGATCTATCCCAAAAACATCCTACGTCAATCCTATGTTTTTTTCTGGTGTGAGGGTAGAAACATACTTCTTGGTGATCTTTGGTAATAGCCTGGGCAATAGTCTCGTTCTTCGATGAAGCCATAGTGCACTCAAACAGTCACTCTAAAGATTCCAGAGAAGGTCGGCTTTATATGTTCCAACAGCCACTGGTCATCAGGTCTGATCGTGATCGACGATTGAGCACGATGCAGTACCCCTGAAACCTGAACGAGCTAGTGAAGTCATCTATGACCTCTGGATAGGGTCTTGGCACGTCAATAATAACCTCATGTCCGGTCCATTGAGCAAGGAGAATCCCAGTGGAGCCTGAGCTAGTTGAGGCTGGTCGAGGCGAGAGCGTCATTAGGAGGGAGCTAAACGGAAATAACCGACTGGTCTGTAATGCGTTTCACTTGATTGGAAGAGAGATCCGGAGGCTCAAGAGCTAAAAATACATATGGAATACCTGGACATCGGGCATTTGACATACGGACAGATAAGAATTGCTGGACTCTCAGATACGTCACTTTATTGGAGCTAAGTCTTACTACGCGCATCATCCAAGTTCTAACTCAAGGTCACAGTTTTCTTCCTGGAACTAGAAATACACAACAGAGTACGCAGATAAATGCGACTACAGTTAACCCGACAATACATTCGATGTTGCACCCCGATAAAGGTTCCCCAACATTAAAGCTGAAAAAAAAAAAGAAACTAGGTGTCAGCACTGACGGAGAGACCCGGTCAAACAGCATACAGCATTGAGAATTTGTTCGACTGCTACAAAGTCAATATAAATTTCTGAATTCTTTCTCATTGCATTCCGGAAACTTGAAGCTTCGTCCTCATGCGAAACATAAGTTTGTGCCTCCTTCTGGCGTGCTCCGAGTCCCTTGGATTCAAGCTCTCGCGCGATTTGCTGGGCTGTTGGTCGATCTCCGGGTCCCAGTGTCCAGCAACGGTTTATCAATTCCCGCATCTCATCGTCAATTTGGTCCAGGTCCTTCTGGCTAGCTGGCAAGCGACCATACCCCATTTGTTTAAGGATTTGATAATCGTTACGCGCCCTATGATAGGGCACCATTTGTGTCATAATCTGGTTACATCTGAGGGTTAGAACATTCAATACGGAGAGTGTCAGATTATACCTCATAACAGACACATCCCAACGCCCAGATGTCACTAGCCTTATTCCGAGGTACGTCCTCTAATATTTCAGGAGCAGCCCAACGCAAATCGATGCCAAGAGGTACGCTCTTGAACGACGCGTGGTCCAAGGGTACTGAAGAATATCCGAAATCAGTGATACAAGCTCTCCCGAAGTTGTTCACGAGAATATTAGACTGTACAGCATAGTATTCAGAAGACAAGTAGTGAGAGAAAATTTGGACAACAGTACCCCTTTTAGTGTACCATGTATGATACCTTCATTGTGCAAGTATTCAAGGCCACTAATAATATCATAAACCTGAAGAAACACCGTCAATCGGGTCATTGCCAGAAGGAAAGATGCTCACGAAAGGTATACGTGACACAGAAGGATTCCTCGCCAAAAATGCAACAAGGTTGCCATTTTCCATCCAAGGATGCACAAGGCAGATTTGTTCGCGGCTTTCATCCAGGTAATAAACACCGTAAAAAGGCAATATGTTAGGATGGTGAAGCTGTGACCAAAGAATTACTTCTTTGGCCCAAATCTAGTAGTTGAGCGGTATCAGTTCAGGAAAAGAAAGACAGCCGGACGGACACTAGACCTTTGGAGAATTATTAAAGCCTCGTACCCAGAATACATGCCGTACGACTTTCAGGCACAAAGTTTGCTTGCCATGGTTAGCCTTGTGGATGTCACCGAAGAACCAGCTATCTTCTGGATCACTCAAAACAATACCCTTCAGCACGGAATATTGGGGATACAGCCCTGAGACCCTTGAAAGCCAATACAATGCGGTGATAGCGTCCTCCCGGGGCTGGCCTGGAGGTATGAATCCTGGCTGAAGGATTGCCTATGTGGAAAGAAATCAGTGGGTACGCCCGGAAACCAGGGAGAGTTAACCGTTATGCGACTTACTATGTACAGGAAATCTATCAGCAATTGAGTGCGGTCATCCTTCGACTTCAGCAACGTCTTCATCTTTTGCTGGTCGCTCAACACATGCCAGAGTACCTCTTTGAGGTGATGATTCGGTAAGGTGAAGGGATCATGAGTGTCTGATATAGAAGGTTCCGGAAAAGGATAGTTTAGTAAGTTGACGAGGAAGCCAGCGGGGTCCGTACCAAGGCTGGAGGAGGCATGGATCTTTTGAGGTGTAAATCATTCGAGAGACCGTCAAAACCTAGTAGGCCACGCACTTCATCGAGTATACGCCGAGCCTTAGTAAAATCAATTGTCACACCCGAATTCTTCCCCATGATGTTGCGGAAATGTTCACTCTCGTATACAATGCGATCTGAGATCCCATCGTTGCATTTTTCCGCCATTCCCCCACGTTCGAGCTCTCGTAATATTTCCTGGCACGTTGGTCGTTCTTCAGGTTTGGCTGACCAACAACGATTCATCAGTTTCCACATTTTATCTTCGACCTTGTCCATGGGGTCTACTGCAAGGTCATCCTCAGGTTTCGCCGGTAGGTGACCGTCAATCAGCTGCTTCATGACTTGATAATAGGTGGAACACCCATGAAATGGCGGTCGTCGGGATAGGATCTATCGAAGCACATTAGATGACACCAGTATTGGAGAGGTTATGGATACCTCATAACAAACACATCCAAAAGCCCACACATCGCCGGCCCGACTTGGGCGAGCACTGTCCAGCAGCTCGGGAGCCGTCCAACCTATTGAGAAGGCAGATTCACGGCTCGTGGGGTTCGTGAATCCTAGTGTTCTATCAGATCGGATGACCGAAATTCCGAAGTCCGTTATCATCGCTCTCCCCGAATCAGAAACAAGGACGTTTAGCTATACAAAGCGAAACAGCCATGAGCAAAAGGATGTAAATGAGGTTAAAGCGAACAAACATACCCCCTTCAGGTCACCATGAATGATGTTGACGTCCTCATGATGTAAATAATTCAAACCATTGGCAATGTCGTAAATCTGACCAGTGCTCGGATAAATGAAGTTAAGGCAATTGGGAGTGAACTTACGAGCGGTTTTCGAGGAACTTTGGGGTTATCTTTCAGATACACGACGATGTTACCGTTGTTCATCCAAGGAGACACAAGGCAGATCCGGTCTCGAGTTTTGCCGAGGTAAAATATCCCGTAAAAAGGTACTATGTTGGAATGTCGAAGTTGTCCCCACAGAATCGCTTCTTTGGCGTAGAGCTAGTAATAGGACAATTGAGCCCTTGGATAGCCAAGATCGGGCATAAATATTGAAAAGAACCTTGAGTTTGTCGTCCGTCGGCTTGTTCATATACACCTTCACCACCTTCAAGCAGAGCTCCATGTCGCCGTAACGTCCCTTGTGTACGTCACAGAATCCTCCGCTATCTTCGTAGGACTCATCGCTTATACCCTCCAATACGTACCAACGAGGGTAGAGCATCGAGCTCTCGGCAAGTTTCCGGAGCGCCATAAGGGTATGCTTCCGAAGCCAGAGTTTTGAGGTCTGCAGTGGTTGTGAGAGCAACTACCATAGCGAAAAATCGACAATTATCTGATCAGGGGCAGGTAGACCTGACGCCGAACACTCACCGCATACAAGAGGTCAATCAGCGATTGGGCATCACCGCCCCTCAATCCTTGGAGAACTTCCCGTTTTTCGCGAGTGCTCAGAATGCTTGCAAGCTTATCCAAGAGATCATCCGGTATCGTGGTCTAGGATCATTCATATGGGCTATAAGCGCTTGAACTCCACGAGCGCCAGATAAGAACAGAAGCTAGTTGTCAGTGGCTTCTGGGCCTCTCAGCCTCCCACCCTCCCCCGGACAGCAAGAAGTCAAACAAAGGAAAAAGGGGGCATAGGAGGCGAAACGGGGCTCGTGGTGAAAATGGAACATGAATCACCTTTTGCTCGCCTGGCGTCGATCCGGTGGTATTCTCAGAGCCCCCATTGCTGTTCAGCGGGTTAGCGGCCCTATGCGATGATCATGGGACTAGGCATGATAGTATAACAGCCTGAACCCACCTCGATACAAGAGCTTGAATCAGTTTAATGGCATTGTCCAATTGCTGATGGCAATGCTCGCATTCGCGCTTTATCTCATTCCCATGAGCTTGAAAGGGACGTGAGCGATGGAGGGGACGAAAGCCACGAAGCCCGCCTACGTTGTAGAGCCCTCATTCCAGACCATTTTTGAACTTGCTCAAGTACTTTCTTCAATGCCCTGTCATCAGTAAATTGGCTTAAAATAGTTATTACATGTTGATTTATATAATTCATCTGAAGAATAAGATGGACTATAACA
>JAEUWP010000510.1:0-16827 GCA_018524725.1 Podaxis mareebaensis | reverse complement strand
GAAGATTGGTGCATTGCCGCAGATGACGATGCCAGGAATCACGGCCGCTGGGGTTGTGGGAAGTCCAACTTGCCATTCTGGGAAGTTCTCCCAATAGAGTGCAGCAATGGCGCCTGCAATGAGCTGAGGCCCTGGCTCATACCCTAAGCCGCACGGGGATTCCTACTCACTGGTTAGCGTGGTGAATACAGAATAACTGGATTTTCTTTACCTTATCCTCCTGCACAAGCATCAGGAACCTCCTCTCACCTTGCTCCATAACACACACATCTGTTTTGGCAAACATATCCTCCCCACACATCACAAACGGGATCTCTTTCCGTGTGTGAATGATATGATGGCTAGAACTATACCCCGTAAGTCTGAGGACGGCAGCAACAAAGTCAACCGCAAAGGAGTCCTCAGTGCGGAACGTGATAGTGTCTTTTAGATACGCAAAGAATTCACTCTCTTCGACGGATGTGGTAGACGGTTCCTCCAGATTGTTCAAGATAACGGGAGAAATATCCAGTTGCCCCGGAAGGGGGTGGCCAAAGAATTCGTCTGTGTTTTTGTTGACAACTTGGATGTTAAAAGCACGAAGGTCGTAGTCGGTCCAGCGATCGACAGGCTTGGCTGAGCGAATGAGGTTTGCCATGGGGGTTCAAGCAGGTAGGTTTGCTCACATGTTTCTACGGTTTTAAAGAGTCAGTGTCTCATTTTACCTCACCCATGGCTGGCCCACAGAAAGGAGAAGACGCGTTACCAGACGTGACTGATCGTGACTGACGCGTAATAGAAGCGCCTTCCCACCGCTCAGAGTCATTCACGACAAGTGTTTCTCTTCCAAATACAAGCCTTGAAGCTTGTTAATCCTCCCCAAGGAGAAACTCCTTCCGCCAAGGCACAAGATCCTACAGCTCTGCTTTCTTGGTACCAAAATTTCCTCGGCTTGTCGGGTACTTCTCTCGGGCTTTCGTTGACTTTCTATGACGATCTAGCGAGTATGGTCGTAATACTCTGCCTTCATCATGCTAACCGGGGCTCAGAACCTAGGATGTGGATAATTACCGGTCCATTTGACACAGAGGTCGGTGCAGACCTCTCGTTTCAGAGTAAACATCCCTCCACTGAACATCGACCGAACATCGACGGGAGCTCATGCCATAATAGAATCAAAACTACTGAAGACGGGCAAGTCTTACTCACTCGGTCGGAAGGGACAACCCCTCTTGATTGGAAGCAAAAAGGTCTCCCATGATCATTGCCAGTTTATTGTTGGACCGTATTCGTTAGAAGATGTGGTGTGTTTTTCCTCTCCCTCGTTCTACTGGAATTGCGCTGATAGAATTGCCCCTTAGCATAACCCAGATAAGCGGCCAACATTGGAGTTTGTCAATAATAGAGACAAAGGTATGAGGTTGCTGAGGGGAGACTCGCAACTTGTTGCGAATCCCAAGTCGTCGAAGGAGCTGCAAGATGGAGATATCCTTTCTATTGTGACCGGTCTTCCTATAACGTGGGTCCGTCTATTTCAACTCTTCCTGTGTTTCTAACCAAAGAGCTAGGATGAAGTGGCAACCAATATGTTGCTATTCTCCTAATCTGCGGGGAAAGTCAAACATATCTCTTGAAATGTGCTCGGAACTAGGTAAACTCACCCCTTTGCTTCCACCTCTTTGCTAACGGCCTGAACAGGCATATCGATTGTCTATACACCGAACCCGCAGGTGACGCACCACATCGTATCGACGTATGTTGCGAATGCCTCTGTCGCCGCGTCCCTCATCTCCGCTGCTCAATTCGTCAAACTCGATTGGTTGACGGATATCCTCAAGAACGCAGCAACACTCGAAGAAACCTTCATTCTCCCTCCAATCAGCAAATACCGTCCCACGTTCTCGCCATCCCTCAGCCCGTCACAAAAGGTTTTCAGAGT
Organism: Podaxis mareebaensis; assembly: GCA_018524725.1. NCBI lineage: Eukaryota > Fungi > Basidiomycota > Agaricomycetes > Agaricales > Agaricaceae > Podaxis > Podaxis mareebaensis. The sequence goes on along the minus strand of JAEUWP010000510.1, from coordinate 14,909 downwards.
ATGGGAACCAAATGAGGAGCGTCTCAATATGTTCGCTGAGTACCGGTTCCTGGTCTTCGGTGAAAAGGTTAGGGAAGTGGAGAGTGATCTGAGGGAGCTGATTAAACGCGGCGGGGGGTTTCTTGAGACGTTTGATGTTGCTGGAGGTGTTGCGAGGTTGCATAAAGCATTGACTAGGGGCCAGGCGAAGGAGAGTCGGCAACTGGTCGTCGTTGCGGATGTGAAGGACATGAAAGCCGCGATTGGGCAGGACGAATGGAAGAAATTGGTGGCAGAGGTGCAAAGGTACGATGATGGCCCCTTTTCGGTGTGTCTGTTTGATTATCGAGATTTTCTAGCTTTGGATTGCATATCACTTCTCCAGATACGGTAGTCCAATCTGTACTGGACGTCGAGCCGTCCTTGCTAACGGCTCCTCAACCCAGCCCGATGGGCGCCGATGTACAAGACTGTGAGCATCTCCATAGACTTTCCCAGCACAAACATCGAGTGATCCATCCTAGCTAATACCTCTGCAACCTCATTGCCGAATTGTGTTCCTAATTCTATACCTGACGAGCCGTCGATGCCACCTGAAGAGCCTCCACCTCCGAGAAAGCGTCTCCTTCGACGTGCAACATCTCGACAACCTTCAGTTGAACCAGCACCACCTCCAGCCCCTGAAGAGATCAGGACTGAATCACCGAAACCACGTCGGGTGAGTTCCCCCGCAACCCTCATTTCACACATTTAATAAACTCAAATAGATACTACTATCTTGGCGCGCGAAAACTGTCGAACCAAACGACGAAGCACCTTCGGAAAAGCCGTCAGACCTTCCCGTCGTTGTCGTCCGTTTTAGTCGTCTCTTTAATGATTCTAGCTAAATCGAGCCCGTCCCTAGGCACCTACACCCGGTCGCCCACGTCTCAAACGTCGGCTCGGCACAACCTCTGCCTCAGGCTCCGCAGCACCCGAAACGCCTAATCCCGCCGCCCAGTCCCAATTACCTGATCTCGCACCCCGCACAACTGAGGACGAACCCCCCTTGAAGAAATTTAAGGCCCTGTTTGACGCTAGTGATCCTACCCGCGCGGGAGCAGGTTCTTTCGACGAGGACGTGCTTCTCGGTACGGGGGGTACAGGGGCTACGACGAGTCAGACGCAGTCGCAGACCCAGGGATTTGTGAGACGACCTGCAGTCGGGAGTAGTTTGGCTGTATTGAGGGAGGAAGAGGAGGAGTCGCAGACACCAGGTGGTGAGGCGCAGCAGAGGGGGACGAAGAGGAGTTTGAATACTGTTCAGGAGGATCGGGACGTGGAAATGGTCGATGTGGACGGGGAGGGAGAGGTGGCTGAGCCTGTCAGGAAGAGGCAGGCATTGGAGGATGTTAATTCTGTTGAACGGTCATCAGCCACCGCTACGACCGGGTCTCTGAATAAATCATCGCCAAAGTCCAACAAGAAGGAGCGGAACCTAGGCGCACCCGTTGGCAAGCCTGACACGGATGTTGAATTCCTCAAAGCAGTTGCGTCGACCAAGAAGGGTAAAAGGGCGGAAGACGCGTTCGATCGGGAATTTAACAATTTGAGGATATCAAAGCCGAAATTGGGAGAGGTAGATGAGGAGAGGCAGCGGGAGGAGGAAGAGGAATGGAGGAGGTTTACGGACTTTGGTGATGACGCGGGGTTGAGGGGTAATTTCATGGTTGTGATGGAGATGGATGTTTTCAGGAGGGAGAAGGGTGGGGAGGTGGGAACGGGGGAGAGAACTGGACAGGCAGGGAAGGAGAGGGAAGTGCCGGAACAGTGGAGGGATAAGCCCAATTTTAAGAAGTTCAAGAAGGTGCGTTTGGTCCTGCGTAATCAAAGTTGATCCTCACGTCCCTGGTAGAAAACTCAAGCGACGCGCGGGGCTCTTGTGGAACTCGTGTTGAGTGAGGATAATGACTTTGATGCGGCGCCTGGTACGTTTTATCTCTTGTTCGATGATATTTGATATTGAAACTTTTCAATCTCTTTCAAGTCCATTGGAGGAGCAAGAAGTCATCACAAAGTCAACGTATGACAAATTCCTCACAAATGGAAATCAAAACGGAGAGCCAGTCGATACCATTACGGTCCGCTACAAAGAACACCATCATTGCTGACGACGATAGTGATGAAAACCAGCCGCCGAGACTAGGTAAACGCAAAGCCGCATCATTAATACAGACTACAAACACAAAAGTCCCCTCACGATCCGGTTCAAGAGCGCCCTCGACACGAGCAGGATCGAAACCACCATCTCGAGCAAGTTCAGCTGTACCCCCGACACACCCAATTCCGAAGCCTTCGAAACAAGCACTGTTTTTGGATTCGGATGACGATATCCAAGAGGTGGATGAAGTTCAGCCGGAGAATAACTTTAAAGGAGGGGATGAGGATGAGGATGAGGAAGAACAGACGTTACGATCGAGTGGAACGTCGAGGAGGCCAGCTAGTTCGATGGAGCGACCAAAGAGGATTGCGACGGCTACTGTAGCAAATAGGAGGACGAGGAGGGGGACTGCGGCGTTTGCGGATGATGATTCTGATGATGGAGCTGTGTTTAAGGGCTTTGGGAAGGGTAGGAGAGGACGGTGAGGAGACGTAGTTCATACCTCTAAATTGACTGCACTCTCGTCTTGCGATGTCTTCATCCTGGTCTTATTATGTTGCGTTTCGTGACGTTCAATGGAATGGTCAACAAACGTACTGCACCGAATGCACGACACTTTTGAGGCATTCCTTCTACTGTTCATCTGAGTCGATTCTCATTACATCTTACCAACTAACTTATTCTTCACGATGCAGGTTGTTCAAAGTTACGAACGATGGATTCTCCCATTACATAACTAGAGTCTAGAGAAACAAAAACTTGTGGAAAACAGAAAGCGAAGTCTATCTGGTAACTTATGTATATACTCCTAATTCCTACTCTCTACCACTACCAACATGTAAACAGCAACAGTACAACACACAACGCGGGATACAACATCATCATCAGTAAAAACTTGAGAGCCAAGAAAGGACCGAACCGAATTGATAACATAGATCATGATTACAAGCAAAAGTCCATAGAGTGAGGAAAGAATCGGAGGAAGGATCGAAGGAAAAGAAAACGTCGAGATCAAGAGAACACGGGGGCTATGCAACAAAGACATCCGCACCCGATGTGTTCACACCAAAAGTCATTCTTCAGAAGTTTAGCCCCTACCGCCATCCACTTCAGGATCTGTCTGTCCATCAATCCCGTTCTGTCCGGCTTTCAGAACGCGAGAACAAGAAGCAAGGGACAAGGGAAGTGGCGACATTTAATACCCATTAACCTTCTCCCCCTCTTCATCTTCCCCATTCGCCTGACTCAACTTGAGCGCCGCATTGGCCTTGCGCAAATCTCCCTCGCTCAGGCTCTTGAACGCCCCACCTCCCGGTGTACTGGCGCCACTACGGACTGAACCGGAGCGCGAGCGCACTTTCATCACAAGCGGGCTGTAGATAAGAACAAAGATGACGTTAGTTACGAGATTTTTTTTCTCTGTGGAAGGGTGGAAGGGATGGATAGAAGGAAAGGAAACGTACAATGGATACGAATCCTCCTCGTCGATGTGACCGGCCCATCCGAAGCCTCTGTAGTCGCTCGTACCAAGCGCTTGCATCTAGAAAAAAGTTCACACATCAGTTAACGAGAAACAACCAAGCATTCGAGGAAGAAACTCACATCCTCCGTCAAAGTCCCAATATCACCCGGCGTAGCCGCACCCCTCAACCTCGGACTAGCAGGCATACTCGCACCGCTCCCAAATACACCCACCCTCGCCTCCTCATTCCCAGCTCCAAACCCATCATCCCAAGACTCCTCAACCTCAACCCCATCCACATAAAACGCGTCCGGGTACGCCCTCCTCAACGCCAACTGCCTCGCCTTTGAATATTCAATCCCGAGATTCTTCCAATCCAAGAGCGGCGAAAGACGTTCGACACGGTTGCGCTGGTTGATTCTCTGCCTGCGCGTCTTGTTTGTAAAGCTGAACATGTGTTCCGTTAGTTGGTTCACGGAATCTTCAACGGATTGCATTCTGCGGTCGACGATGTAGCAGCCTTCTTCTTCGGGTCGTTCAATGAGATCTTGCATGAAACAACCAAAGCCGGAGAGGTTTGTCGTCACGCTTGGGATGCCCATCTATTCCACAGATAAGCGAAATGAAGTTGATTAGTATAGAATCTTAGTTCGGTAGAAGGCTCGACGTACGACTGTGCACTCTGCTGGCGTGTACCCCCAAGGCTCGTAATAACTCGGGAAAACGCCCAAATGACATCCACGCACAAATTCTTCGTAATCCAAAGACAAAATCGGGTTATTACTGTTCAAAAAGTCGGGGTGGAAGATAATCTTGACACGATCATGGGCATTGTTGAACAGCTTGACACGCCGGATCTGGTTGAGAATCGGATCATTAGCGTCATCGGCCATGTTGTGTGTTGTGACAGGCGGAAGCGAGCTGCGTTTGAGTGCAAAGATGCGTCGCTTGAGCAAGATCTGATCTTCTTCCGATAGCAGATTGTCGGGTGTTGGAATTGCTTTCATGTCACTGAAATTACCCGCTTGGTTAGTACTGGGGATTGCGAGACACGATCTTAGGGACGCACCCATTGTAACGAGCAGCGTGGTCGAACAATCGTTGACCGATGCGGTTCTGGATCTCCGTGACGGTGTCGCGCAGTTGCTTGGTGACGGCCTGACCTTTAAGCGCTTCGATGGTGTAGGAGTGCGTTGCGGCGGGCATGATGATAAAGGCAACCACCGTAACGGATGATCCTGCCTTTTGCAAGCGGTAATTAAGACCTTTACAAAAAGAATATGTAAGTTGACAAGAAAAAATTGATTCATTCGACTTACGAGCCAGGGACTCGATGAACATATCGACACCCTTGTTACGGTACTCGTAACGACCAGCGGTGAACATATAGAGGGTGTTATCGAGGTCGAAATCATAGTGTCCGTAGAAGTGTCCACGAATAAACTCGTTGATCTTCGCCTTGGCATTCGCGTGAAGATTCTGGAACTCATGCATCGCTTGGAATTTGACAACGTTGAGACCGTTGGGAAGGACGCCGTCGGGTTTCCGTTTAAGGAGATGTTCACTTTCGTAGGCAGTGATATGGGAAACCGTCGTGAAGACATCAGCACAGTGAGTTGCAGAGCGTTCAATGCAGTATCGATGATAGATGCCGCGCTTCCCAGCTTCGTGGTCGACATCAAAGTATTGAAGGTTGTTGTAGAAATCGACCGAGCCGGCACAGAGGTAGCGACCTAGGAGGGTAGCATGGGTGGTGAAGACGGTGGTGACATCGATATGGCGCTTGCGACAGAGGGGAATCGCGAGACCGGCTTGCCACTCATGGAAGTGTGCGATGACGGCCGTGGAAAGTTGGCGGGATACGTACTGGACGGAGGAAAAAGAATCGGTGAGACCGGAGTAGCGGAATCGAAGAGAAGCACTCACATCACCGAGGAACCATGCAACGAGGTAGCCAAAGACGATGGTGTCGTTGGTTTCGTGGTCATTAGGCGGGCTGGGAATGCCAGCCAGGTTCCATAGGTCACCCTTCCACTCGTCGAGGCGCGAATACATGCTGCTGGTGTCGAAGAGGAGGACATGGGGGTTGCCCTCGATGAGCCAACGGCCATAGAGGGCCTTTACACCCTGCGATCGCATGGAATTGAGGGTGGCAGCAAAGTGCTCATCTGCAGGCTCCTCTGGCTCGACTTCCATGGGGGCGGTCTTGTAGGAGAGGGGGCCGATGAGGCAGTATCTGTCGCCGAACTCTGAGACAGTGACGGGGACTTTTGTCTTTATGACGGTGTAGATACCGCCAACCTTGTTAGCGACCTCCCAAGCGCACTCGAAGAGGATGGGGTGCTGGACATCGCGCTTTCCGTCTGCCATGGTCGTGGGTGGTGGTAAAATTGCAGAATACAAAATCAGTCTTTCTACGCAAAAGCCCAACACCCCTTCCCTTGTCCTGTCATGCCCCTGACGTCATCCCCGTGACTGTGACAGGACCCCCGCCACCACAGATGTGCAAATCGAAGATAATAGATTCACCTTGAGAGAGTGAACACTTGAGCGTTGGATCGTATGTAGCCTTGCAGATATCTTACCTGGTTGTTCGTCAGCAAGTTCAACCCGCTCACGACCCGGACGCCGCCTTCGACCTTTGCGCCGTCGTGCAGAACCACCTGCTTTTTCTCGGAGTAACGGGTTTGCTGGACAGTCGCGCCCATAAGCGAATCGATCTAGAATTGGAAGCGAGTGAGCGCCATGGCCGCCCTGATTTCGCAGAACGACCCACCAAGCTCCCAAAGAAGCCAGCAGATGCTCCCCACATGACCACCTCGATGACAACCTCGCTCCAATGTGTTCTGCAGCCCAGGTTCTCAACTGCAAGACTGACGCCCATCAGGACCCCGACGAGCGCGCCACCAACTATGGACGCCAGAGTTCCTCCCACCGACATCCCTCCGTTCGTCCCTGGTGGGACTGGCTCAAACGTTGTGATAAGCCGTGGTCTTCCGTGCGACAGAATACCCAGCTCCGATGCCAACGTGTCTCCCAGACAGCACGCGTAGTGTCTGAAAGAAATATTGTTAAATTAATCCATACATACCCGACAACTTATACTCACCCCAATGCAGCAAATACCAACGCCCGACTCCAGCCTCCCGCTATCTTCCTATCGAGCGGACACCAACCCGTCTCACTGTACACCACCCCTGCGTCAACCGACACCACCCGACTCACAATCCACGCCTGCGCGCTCTCCGGCACAAACAAGGCGTTCCATACAATTGCTGCTGCCACCCCAGACGCGCTGTTGCACAGGACCTGCCACCCCGTTCGATACCCTGCCTCGTGATATCCGTCTTCTAGCTTCGCCTTGCGCTGCTTGCCATCTATGCAGTCCACCAATCAGTCTTCACCATCAAGACGACGTATGAGATCCCTTTACGCACGTTTCGTGGCGCGGCTTCCGATGAGATAGAACCCAATGAGCGTGACGCCAAAGGCCCAGAGTCCTCCCGATAAGCTGCCGTATCCTACGAAGAAGGCTGTCAGTGCACCGCCCGGTGAGAGCGACTTCTTCCGAAGGCCATGCAAGCTTATGCAGAGAGCAAGCACGAGAGGTACGACCTGCATCCTCGCTTGGAAAACAGAGGCTGGTAAATTACATAGACGCCGGCGCGGGCTCTGTTGATGTGTATGTAGCACGTGTCGTGCACTCTTGACTCCATTTGATACTTGCGAAGTATCTTCCACTGTTGGCGGCGCAGCAAAAAAAAACACGTATGATTTCACTCCTGGCCTATCAGTGGTCTACCCTCCACCAGGCAAGGCTAGCACCAGCCTTGGGCACTACCCATCACCCATATCAATCGCGTATCCGCACTAAATGACTGCCAATTGGCCCCACGAATTCACATGGGATACTGCCCCCCACCACCTGACCCCGACATCTCCTGATAGAAGCACAAAACAAACCTAAAATATCCCATTCCGTTCACTCCGACAAATACATGGAGAATCAAATGTCAATGACAACGCTGCGCAGAAATTGGCATGATATAACAACAACTTGTCTCTCCATTCCTATTTTCCTTCGGACTCGTGCCCAGGTCACACCACACAATGGCAATACTGGAAGCCATCCGTTCTGCTGCACCTCAATTCCTCTCCGACCACTACATCCTACTCTCCGTCTCCTCCATCACCTGTATGTCCCACCCCTACCCCCTCCTCATCCCTTACTCACCCCCACCAACCCAGTCTATTTTTTCTACAAAACCCTCATCTACCCAACCTACATCTCGCCTCTACGTCACATCCCTGGACCACCTCTCTCCCCTTCCTCATCATCCTCCTCGATCTTTTCTAAACTCATCGGTCTAGTTACGGGTCAATTCCCTGCAATCATCAATGGTGAAGCTGGCATCCCTCAACGCGAGTGGTTCAAAGCGTACGGAGGCGACAAAGGCGTCGTGAGAGTCGTCGGACCTGTGGGTATCGAGCGGGTCATGTTCTTGAGTCCGGAGGCTTGTGAGAAGGTCTTGGTTAAGGAGTGGACTGAGTATCCCAGGGTGCGTTTCTGCTTGTCTTTGGGTTTTGGGTTTTGGGTTTTCATGAGTGTTTTGGGGAATAGCCAAAGTTTATGAAGGATGTGTTGGGCCTTGTGACGGGTTATGGGTTGTTGACGGTTGAGAAGAACGAGCATAGGCAGATGAGGAGGATGATGAATCCGGCTTTTTCGTTGCCGAATTTGGTTTCGCGTAAGTCTGGAGTGGTTGTATCCTGACGCGTCGGTCTAACGGAGGCGTTTATAGAAATGGACAAGTATCATGACGCAATCGAGAGGTGAGCCCAAAACCCAAATGCACAGAAATGCGATACATATTAACCACCCCGCGCAGCCTGATCAAAATCTTCAACGACCAAGTCTCTTCCCAAACCACCGGAAAAATCCTCCCAACATACGAATGGAGTACGTCCCCTTCTCCCCTATCCCCCTGCTAAACCTCACCAACCAACCAACCAACCAACAACAACAGTGTCGAAAGTAACCCTCGACATAATCTGCACCACCGCCTTTTCCTACGACGCCAATAGCCTCCACGACCCACATAACGAACTCGCAGTAGCCTACGAGCGGATGATCGAACTCCAAAACGGCGTCAACCTCACTTGGCTGATCGCACTCGTCTGCATTCCTGGATTCTCTGCGTTCATAGAGAGCAAGTGGGCATGGAAAATTCGAAAGTCTATCGCCAAAATCCCGAAATTCGGTACGCCGAACCCCGTTTCTGACCTTGGTGCATTGAACGGTGTTTTTAATTCGTGTGTGGGTTTGGTTAGGTCTGGTTGCGGTGATAATTGACTCGATGCACCGGATTCGAGAGATTTCGAAGGGGATGTTGGAGGAGAAGATGCGTGAGAGTCATGCAGCGGAGATGGAGAAGGAGAGGAAGAAGGATATTATGAGTTTGCTTGTGAGAGCCAGGAAGGAGAGTTTGGAGAGTGAGCCGAGTGGATGGAGTATGGGCGATGAGGCTATGATGGATCAAGTCGTGCGTGTTTTTTGGTTTCTTCTTTTCATGCTTGATACGGTATTGAGGGATGTGCTAGTTGACGTTCCTTGGTGCTGGACACGAGACCACTGCTTCTGGACTTGCTTGGGTACGTCCTGGTTTTCATTCTGAGTCCTTCCACTGGAGGTCGACTGACTCGTTCAACCGTGTAGACCTTGTATCTCCTCGCAGCGAACAAAGAAGCCCAGGATAAACTCCGTGAAGAGGTTACACCAGTCCTAGCTGCCAATCCAAGACCGGATTATAGAACACTAAAGGAACTACAGTGGCTAGACTCCGTCGTGTACGATCCTGCCCAACCCCTCCTAGATAGTCCACTAACTCCACAAACGCAGAATGGAGAGCCTTCGCGTACTCCCACCCGTACCCATGACATTCCGACAGGCAGCGAAAACCGACATCGTCGATGGTGTACTTATCCCAAAGGGCACGATTTTCTACGTCCCAGTACGTTCACCGCTCATCAAAACGAAACCACTCGTCTGACGATGCCATGTGCAGATCCGCGTTATCAACACCTGGAAAGATATCTGGGGTCCGGATGCAGAAGAGTTCCGTCCTGGACGATGGTCGAATCTACCGAAGAGCTATCACTCGCAGTATTCGTTGATGTCATTTATCGTTGGCCCGCATGCTTGTATTGGGAAGACGATGGCGATTATTGAAATGAAGACTGTCCTTGCGTAAGTTTTTTGTGTTCCTATTGTAATGTCGATGTTGAACGGTGCTGGTAGATCGTTGATTGCGAACTTTGAGTTTGACTTGGCGTTCGAGGGACAGGTCCCTCAACCGACTGCTGCGGTTACTATGAGTGAGTTTATGGTTGAGATCTTGTGGTTGATTGTGTGTGTTGACGTGATGTGTAGAACCGAAGGATAATATGCCATTGAGGGTTCGGCGAGTGCAACGCCAGGGTGCATGATTTGTACAGGATATATCCTGCCGGCCCAGTCTTTTGAATCGTAGCTGTATCTTTGTTCCTCCACTCTTATTTCGCGTTGGAATGTTATAGAGTTTGATCGTTTGCTCTGTGCCTCCACGACCGGAGGTTTGTTTTAAGCGTGCAGATATAAACAATTTGCTCCTTTGACTTCGTATGTTTGTCTATATTGATAAATTACATACGCACGTTCAAAGGAATCTGATACAGTGACTTTAACTAAGCTGAGAACGGAGAACAGCATCCAGTAAACAACATCTTGAATGATGAACTTCTGAAAAAGTGGGGCAACCCTCGCGAATCCCATTTTTCCACTCTGAAGCCCAAGTTCGCGCTCACTCGGCAAGAACCCTCCCCTCCCCTACCTCAACCCTTATTACTACTCGGCTTTCAAGACCCGTTCCTCGAACTCGCGACCGCGTTGGAGGATTCTGTCCGACAACCATGTTGAAACTGGATCGTAGATAGCGAGGTCGAGTGCACGATATCTTGATTGAACCCGGATCCCGAGCTACCGTGCTCTTTGAGCGAGAGTATCATGCGACATGCCATGAGGCTTGATAGAACGATCCCAAAGCTATACATTCATCAGTACTTGATGACTAGTTCTGTTCTTAATCCAAATAATCACTACCAACCGGCATGACATAGCTATGAACAAACCCGGGGCTTTCGCATAGATTACAATGGCGAGCGCGGCATTGACTGGTACCCTCCATCGTATCAACATGTGTAGCGGGAAATATGGATAGGAATGCCACTCACGGCAGTTGAAAAGGAAGTATACGCAAGAATCCCGATATATCTTGACGAGTAATTGATTGGCGCCGGCGCAGTAGAACTTGGTTTTTGTCCATATCACCATGAAAGTAACGACTAGAATTAAAGATGATAAATTTCGCATCTAAGAGAGTATCAGCGGCGCCTACTAGTATCAATAATCAGGGCAACGACAAAGCCCCACCCCACATAAGACCCCTCCGTGTCGTATTCAGGAAAACACTGTGAAAACGAGGGTACGTCCCCGTAGGGAGGCCTCTGCAACACCCCTTGGGCTGTAAATGCAGCTGAGTATCTTTTCGAACAAAGGCGTGGTGGAAATTGTAATAACTTGGCTTGGTTTGGAATGTGATCCCTATGAAAGCACAAACCATTCCCTAGCATCAAAAAAGACCTAAGTTGGAATTCATTAAACCAGCACTTATAAAGCAGAGGTCTCACCACTGTCAAAATAGATAAAAAGATGGCTGCTGGTCGAGAACTACCCCATAAAGCATATGCTCTGAGAATGAAACAAACTTGGGTAACACGTCAGGAGATAGGCTGAACCTCGGAGGCTTTTGGAAGACTAACATTCCGCAGCAGCTAATCCCATGAAGGAGCACCCTAACGCAAGCTGTCAAATGCCATGAGTAAGTTGCACACGAGGACTCACAGACAACAGCCTGCCAGGACCCAGGATCGCACCAAGTCCCCTGTTAACACCCGTTCAATGAAGCAGACCTTTCCAGAATACAAACTTAGCACCCCATAATCTCCTAAGAGATACGAATCAAACAAGAGCCCATTGACTTCAAATTGGAAGTGCTCACTGAATAGTACCAGTGCAAAAGTGAGGAAAGGGGTATACCGGCAGGCTAAGTAGATGAAGTTGATGGCGGCCCATTTTCTCGTTTGCCAGATACTCGAAATCTTTCAGGTGTCAGTAGCCTCACTTCACTACGTGCTAGACAGCAGAAGGACGGGGCTGACTTCTTGGGGTAGGAAATGAACATATTCGCAGATGAGCAAGACCAGCAAGGCGACTGCCAACAATGGTTAGTGATTAACTTATCACTCCACCTACGTGATGCTCTCACTGGAAAAATACTATGCACACCCACATCACAATCAGTATACAAGTATATACCCGAACGGGGAGGCAAGAGACGCACCTCCAAGATCTGCTGCTGTTCAGTGGTGAGGATTTTAATGATGATTATGTGCATTGGAGTGAGGAAGCAAGATATCCAGGTGGACGGTGAGTTCAGAAGTTATATATTCTGCTTGGAGCCTTGGTGATGAAGAACCATCATGCCAATCAGTTTCAAAAAAGAAAAAGAGATTGGTCAAGGGTAATGTTGTTGAACTCTGACTGATGAATGCTTGAATGCTGTGCCAAACCTCGAGTCATTTACAGTCATTGGACGGTCAGTGGGACAACTAAATGATGTGCACCTTCGGAAAAAGTCCAAGGCTCATATGGGACAAAAATAAGCCGGTGATATGTTGGACATACTACGGGTATATATATAACTAGTTTAAAGGGGTATTATGAGCAAGAGACTGGTGTAATCTGGCAATCAGTCAAAACTTTGGTTATCAAGCCCAAAGACTGTCAGTGGGATGGTCACATCACACTGGTGGGAATGCCATCACAACTACCTCATGGTGATCAATCCTCTTCATCTCCATCAATGTTTGCATCGCCCTCTGGTATTTTTGGCTGTGAAATGAGTTTCTCAAGGCCCTTTTGCTTCGCTTTGGCCAAAAGCTTCAAAAAGCAGGATGTCATAAAACAAATCAGATGCATTCCAATTTGGAAAGGTGTGACATGACAGGTCTGATCAAGCCTCCAGGATGCCCTCCATGCTAACTTCCAGGTTTCGGACACTTTGCAACTACAGATGGCCCTCAAAATGAATACCATTTAACTTATATGATATGGGGATCCATGTTGTAGCACTATTGTGCATGCAATTGATGCCCAAGTTGAGATACCTTGTTTCACAAGGGACTGCCAATGATTCCCTCAATCATTGTGACATGGTCAGATCACCAATAATAACCAAAACACCTCATTTTGTAACTGAGGCACTAGGGTATATAATTACAAAAAGTCCAAAGGGAAAAGGTAAAAATCTCGAGTGGGAATGTGAAATTTCCCACTGAGTGTCCATTTCCCACTGACCATCCAATGACTGTAGTGCAGCCATGCCAATCCATGAGAGATGCAACTGTTCTAACAGTTTATGATTGGCTGCTCTTTGGGAAGATTCACAGCTGGCATTGAACACTGATTACCAATGGATGAGGCTGATGCAAATGTCTAGTTTGGGTGGTCCTGGGGATTTCATTGATGGACTTGACTCAAAGCTGTTATGACTGGTGGGCCTGGTATTAACAGCATCATCCTGTGCATCCCATGCTTTAGGTGTCCATGTATTGTATAACTCCCCAGTAATCCAGACCCAATGGGTGTGTGCTTTCAATAAGGGAAGGATCAATGAAATACTCTAGTAATTAGACACTGCTGGAGAGTGACAAGAACACCTGAACAGTCCTTTGGAATGAGAAGCATCTGTGTGTGTAGACCAGAGCTACAGTCAAAATTGGGGCTGGCATTGCTGCAGGTAGTGTGAGTACTGGAGGATATGGTCATGGTGAAGGAGGGAGAGTAAGAGGTTTCAAAAGTAGTCCCCTTTCACCTGGGGTGGTTGTTGCTGAGAGGATTAGGGAGAGTTTGGAGAGGGAGAGGAAGGCAAAGGAGGAAGAAGGTACAGGGGATGGCTCCCATTGACCATTAGCAGTTAAAGACTGATTTCTTTGATTCATTGTCTCATTGTCTCTGTTCTCCTTCTGGTTGAGATTAACTTCTGAAACCTTCATGGCTTGCCTTTAGATGATTTGGACATAAACAATTATTTTCCTGGCCTGATGTATTTTCCACCATCAAGCAACACATATGCTGTTATGAACCAGCCTGGTACCTCCTGTTGCAACATCATTTACCATGCATTAGTCCACAAGCTTGGACTCCCCAATGCCTCCCGTTCCACCACCCAAGATACAGGTATACAAGCTGAAGACTCAACTCATTATTGCAATGAAGCTTTTGCCAATCATTGCCTCCCTGGCCACGCCTCCCTATTCTCTGAAGACTGGCCAACACCCAGACCACTCTTCTATGAGACTGACTGCATGATGACAGAAATATTACACATTGCCTGGGAGAATGCTCCCTTCACCCATGTCTTCGATCCTGACAGGTTATACATTCAGACAATCCATAACAACTTCGACTCTGCCTGGGCCCACAGTTGGAAGATGATCCCTTACACTGGAGAACCCATTGTATTCCTCCATCCCTACATGATATATCTGCCTGAGGTCATCCTGCATATTATCAAGTATGAAGTCACCCACAGATTCTACTTTCGAGAAGTAGAAGTCTATCATGTTGATCCTAGCTCTGATGAGCCTCCAGCCATTCCTCCCCATTGTACTCAGCTTCCACCCCTCTGCAGTGTTGACTCCAATGTTCCAGGTATCAATGAGTCAAACCCTGAAGAACCCATCAGCGATCCCCCTCCATACCCACTGCCATACATCACTGCTGATATATCATCATCATCGTCATTGTCCCCACACCACAGCCTCATCTTCCTCCATGAAGATTCCCCTGACTCATTGCCTTTGACAGGGAACTTCGCCATTCCCAGTTCTACCTCGTCTCCCAACTCCTATTCTTCTGACTCCTCCAATGGACATCTTCACCCCGATATGGACTTGTAATAAACCACTAAACAATTCCCTCTCCATATCTCTACTACAGACTCTTCGTCTAGTATCCTTGTATCCCAGATGAACTTGGACTTGAACCATTTCCTTAGTTAGTTAGTTTCCTTCTTTGTCTCTGTTCTTATTCTTGTCTCTGTTTCTATTCTCGTCTTAGTCTATTCTTGTCTCACTCCATTCTGTAGTCCTGCTTCTATTGACTCTCAGACTCATAGCCTTACTTCATCATAGTTACCAGATTTGGACCTTAGAAGTAAAGCTTAAATA
>JAEUWP010000596.1:0-29425 GCA_018524725.1 Podaxis mareebaensis | reverse complement strand
TTCTTCCCATCACACAACCATTGACATCCCAACGCAGTCCAACAGGTATGTCTTTCCCCTCCACATGCAGTTTCATGGTTCACCACTGATCCGCTACGATGTCATATGGCCACCATTTGGCACATCACATCATTGGCATGCCGCTACCACGGCCATATCATCCATTGCCACATTACATTGATGAAACCTACGTCCTTCCCCTGGACCATTACTATTATCATCAACATTACTATCCATTACCATTATGCTGCATTATCATGATTATTATTTGTCTGTTTCACTGGACCATTATTATCATTACGACCCATTATCTATTGCCATGTCGCGACATTTGACACCAATGTCCACTCCTCCAGGACTTTGGGCATGCCCTGGCAATTACTGCATATGCCATCGCCAATACATGACCATCATTGTCACCCACATCCATTGCAGTCTGATTTAACCATCAACCCCCACCCATTCATTATTCCTTTATTATCCACCCCCCCCCCTCCTCCTTCTTTCTATTCCTTCATTACCGAGACACCGACATCATCTTAACTATTTACCCACAGGATTAGCGCCTTTACTACCAGACCCTTTTGGAACAAACCTTACCGAGCAACCCCCACAAACCCAATCATCAACGAACATCCAGAAAGGTCGCCTGGAGATCATCCCTGGCAGAGAGGGGTCAGCTGCAGCCTTCACGATTCCTGAGGCCATTAGACGGAAGTTCCAGGCTGGTTGGAACTCCCATGTCCCATTAACTTTCCTCACTGACCGCTACTGCGCCATGGGAAATAGTTCCAAAGCGCTGAATGATTGGTACTCAGTAGATACAACTACTGGTTCCGTCTTCGCTGTTGAGAAGATGTTACCAGACGACGATGAATACAAAATCTCTTTTGATGAATGGCAACAAGCATGGACTCGTCTCCTTAACCTCATAAATGACTACATACCCAACATCTACTCGAATTGGAAGGCCCATTACGACTGAATCCTTTCAGCACTGACACGAGCCAAACAGTGGGACATTTGGCACATCTATGACATCGAGCTTCACAAGCAATCGCTTCATGATGGCATCGACCCAACTGTGTTCAGTCGAGCAGTTTGGGATCTCGCATCAACACAAGCCATGGAGGCAAGACTCAATGCCAACCTAGAGTTTTGGCTTAATAACTCCATTTCCAAACAATCATCCAGCCGCTCCAGCTCCCAACTGGCCAATCCCCTTTCTTGTCCCTTTCAGAGCAGACAGTGGGACCACAAATCTCGCTGCTTCATTTGTGGTGACAAGTCTGGTCAACACTCAGGGAAGACCTGCACTGCAACCAAACTCACCAATGGCAGACCATGCATCCTCCGATGTGACCCAGATGGCCAATTCAGAGACAAGGGTGGTAACACCTACTGCTTTGGATACAATGGCCTACTCAGATGTCGGTTCGGGAAGGTATGCAGGCATGGAAAGCATGAATGCACACTTTGTGGGGGATTACATGGAGTGCAATCATGCATGGTCATCTGACCTCCTCCCTGTCGTTACACTGTTAATTCCGGTTGCCTGGGAACATGAACTCCAGGCAGCTGGCTTGTATGATTTTTTTGCAGATATCCCATTGAGCCTGCGATGTGGTTTTGATATGGGCATTCATTCAATACCCACCCACACTTATGTTCCATCCAACCATTCCTCTGCCTTAAACTACCCCAATGCTATTAATCAACATATAAATAAAGAATGTTCAGCTGGACGTTATTCTGGTCCATTTTCAAGATCCCGCCAGGAATTCCTCATAGGTCCTTTTCGAACCTCCCCATTGGGGACAGTACCGAAATCAGACATCCCAGGTGACCTCCAAATCATCCAAGACCTATCGTACCCACACAACAATCCCACACACTCATCTGTCAACTCAGAAATTGACTCGTCAAAGT
Source organism: Podaxis mareebaensis (assembly GCA_018524725.1). NCBI lineage: Eukaryota > Fungi > Basidiomycota > Agaricomycetes > Agaricales > Agaricaceae > Podaxis > Podaxis mareebaensis. The sequence goes on along the minus strand of JAEUWP010000596.1, from coordinate 27,496 downwards.
TCCCATGTGACTGGGGCACCTTCAATGAAATCTACACCATTGTTCAAGACGCCCCACCAGATACACAGGCAGCGACCATGGATGTAGATGCAGCCTTCCGCTGCTGCCCGATCACCCCCTCACAACAATGCCATTTCGTCATTGAATGGCAAGGCCTTTTCTATATTGATCACAATGCACCTTTTGGTGCGAGCAGTTTGGGGGGTGTCTTTGGCTGGTTAGCAGACACTGTTAGGTTGGTCCTTATCACCGGTTGCCTAAGCTCTGCTAGGGGGCGGCTATCTCACTAGATGGTTCACAGAGGTGCTAGGATCTAGCAAGAAGGATCATGATAAGAAGGTGGCGAGGCAAGTGTCCAGTTAAGTACACTCAGGAGGTCGAACGTCTATAAGTCGAGAGTATGACCAATAGAGTGTTTACTACCACACTGATCGTGAGCTAACGTCAATCAGAAGTTAAAGGTAAACAGTAACTTGAGATTTGAGAATATAGGAAGCTTGTGCTTCCAGTACACAAGTGGCTATTTAAGCTTTACTTCTAGGGTCCGATTCTGGTAACTATGATGAAGTAATGCTATGAGTCCGAGGGTCAATAGAAGTGTAACTATGGAGCGGAGTGAGACAAGAATAGAGACTAGACAAGAATAGGAATGGAGACAAGAAAGGAAACTAACTAACTAAGGAAATCGTACAAGATAGAGTTCAGGCGAGATACAGGAATACAAGGCAAAGTGTCTGTAGCAAGATGAAAGAGAAGCTATTTACTGGTTATACTACAAGTCCATATCAGGGTGAAGATGTCCATTGGAAGAGTCAGAGGAGTAAGAGTCGGGAGATGAGGTGGAACTGGGAATGGGGAAGTTGCCCGTCAAAGGCAGTGAGTCAGGAGAATCTTCATGGAGGAAGATGAGGCTGTGGTGTGGGGACGATGACAATGATGATGATATATCGCCGGTGACATATGGCGGTGGATATGGAGGAGGATCGCCGAAGGGTTCTTCTGGGTTTGACTCGTCGATACCTGGGACGTTGGAGTCAATGCTGCAGAGGGGTGGAAGTTGAGTATGATGGGGAGGAATGGCCAGAGGCTCGTCGGAGTTAGGATTGACATGGTAGACTTCTACTTCTTGAAAGTAAAGTCCATGGGTGACTTCATACTTGATGATGTGTGGGACAACTTCGGGTGGATACATCATGTAGGGATGAAGGAATACAATGGGTTCTCCAGCATAGGGAATCATCTTCCAACCATGGGCCCAGGTGGAGTTGAAGTTGTTATGGATCATTTGAACATATAACCTGTCAGGATCGAAGACGTGAGTGAAGGGAGCATTTTCCCAAGTGATGCGTAATATTTCTGTCATCATGCAATCAGTCTTGTAGAAGAGTGGTCCAGGCATTGGCCAGTCTTTGGAGAATAGGGATGCATGACCAGGAAGGCGACGATTGGTGAAAGCTTCATTGCAGTAGCGAGCTGAGTCTTCAGCTGGTATACCTGTGTCTTGAGTGGTGGAGCAAGAGGCATTGGGAAGTCCAAGCTTGTGGACTAATGCGTGATAAATGATATTGCAGTGGGAGGTACCAGGCTGGTTCATAACAGACACCATGACAGCACTCATTAGGCATAAGACAAAGTCCCCATGCAAGAATTGGGTTGATGACTTTGTTTTCTTCTGATTCCCACTCACCTCACATGATGCAACAATAGAACCGGCATACTCATACAACCTTCAAACCATCTGTGACCTAGCCGCTCACCTTGGCTGGCCCTGGAAACATTCGAAGACATGCCCCTTCTCACATATCTTCAAGTACCTCAGCTTCCTATGGGACCTCACACTTCATAAAGTCACAATCCCACCTGAGAAGGCCCAACATTACATCGCTAAGATTTCTCACTGGAGCCAGGAACAGTCCTTTACCCGAAAGGAAGTAGAATCAGTCCTCGGCACCCTTGTACATTGTTCCTTAGCACTCCCAGAGGGCCAATCTCGGCTCCCATCATTGTCACGTTTCGCATCATCATTCCAAGGGAAACACCCCTTCAGCTGACGAAAACCAAATGCCTTGGTGATGTCAGACATTACATGGTGGATTGAAAAACTTTCAGCCCCAGATTGTGGGTCCAAAATCCTCCCACCTCCACCCATCTCACCCATCGACTTCTGGGTGGATGCATCCACCTCCTTCGGAATTGGCATTGTATTTGACAAGCAGTGGGATGCTTGGAGACTACGACCAGGATGGGACAAGAACCCAGACCAGAAGATCAGCTGGGCAGAAATGATTGCAATTGAATGTGGCCTCCGATTCACAATCCACTTTGGCCACACAAATACACATTTCCAGGTCAAGTCAGATAATACTGCAGTCATTGGTGCAATTGCGAGTGGCTGCTCACGGAACCCAGAACATAACAGGGTTCTACAATGCATTACTTCATTACTCCGCATCCACAGAATTTGGATTTCCTCTCTTTACATACCATCAGAACAGAACCTAGCAGACAGACCATCCCGTGGCATTCCCATTCACTCACTAAAGCGATCTCAAAGTACCTTCTCCTTACCAGACTTCCTTAGCGATTTCTTAATTCCACGACCACTTTTATAATAAATTGAAATCTCCACTGACAATTACCAAAGTACACACAGTCACATGACTAACTGCACTACATCACTGACCTAAACATTACAACACCCCATCCTCAATGCCAGACCAACACCAAACTCCCAAACCAAAACGCATCCTTATTACAACACCCTCCCTCTATAACCAGAAAAAGCTATACCTCCCACTGAACCTCTCACCCTCAACCCTAAGCAAGATACAATCCACCATCCAACACAGCTGGGCACCATCAACACTCCAAAATTATAGATACACAATTCAGAAATACCTCCACTTCTGCGAAAAGGAGAAGATACCGAAACACCTACACACCCCAGCACATGAGCTGGTACTATGTGCCTTTGCAGCCTCAGATATCGGGCAGTCATCAGCCTCAACAGCCAAGAACAGAATCACAGCCCTCAAGGCCTGGCACGTGGCGAACAACTGGACCTGGAATGGCAGTGAACATCTTGGTCGTGTTTTAAATGGTGTACAGAACCTCTCCCCACCATCATTCAAGCGGCCACCCCACTTTTCAATAAACATCCGAATGCTCGAACTCCTCCATCACTACCTCAACCACCAGGACCACTCTGATGCCACAATCTTCGCCTGTGCATGCACAGCCTTTTGGGGACAATGTCGACTAGGAGAACTCCTCCCATCCTCTGCTTCCACCAAAGACCTAACCTCCATTCCAACCCAAAACTCAATTTGTCATTCTCCTCGTAACCGTTCAGCATGGATCCTCAATCTCCCAAAGACCAAAACCCACCGATTGGGCCAGGACATCATTTTAGTATGCCAGAAATCAGTTTCAGACCCAATCTCAGCACTCGAGCATCACCTCCACACCAACCGTCTTTCCCAAACTCTCCCCCTCTTCACCTACAGGAACAAATCTGGCCTCATCATCCTTACCAAAAAAGCTTTCCTTGGGCGGTGCAACCAGGTATGGTCACACCTGGGATACCCACGCATTATGGGACATTGCTTCAGAATTGGCGGAACCACAGAGCTCCTTCTAGCCAAAGTACCTCCAGAAGTCGTGAAAACCATGGGCTGTTGGTCCTCGGATGCCTTCCTCAAATACTGGCGCTCTATTGAAGACATCGTTCCACTTCATGCACAGAACATCAAAACCGCAAATATGCCACATTAAAGCAAAGGACCAAACCGCCTTTGGGGGCTAGCCTTCGGTGGAACGTGACGGCTGTGCAGTTTGTGGGTGACCTGTCAGCGTTCCTCCTTTCACCTCGCAGCCCTGGATCTTGGCGAGCCCCCTGGCCTCCAACGACCACTCCCACTCACACATGCAGTCGTCTTCTGAGTACCCTCTCATTCAAGTACTACCATCCTATGTATTGACACATCCAACGGAATAGATGTTCTCCTTCCTTACCTTACCCGTCACGCGCAAGCACTAGAGTGCCGCACCAAGTGAGGTACGAACCTGGTGCGAATTCTTGTGCAGCGTGACGAGTCACGGGCCCCGGACAACTCAATACACGACTATACCACCAACCACCACGGCGCGAGACCAGAATCGTGCCAAGACTACACCTCTACAGCGTGCGGACTCGCAATATCCCACCCACCCTCCCTCGAAGATGACTTCATGGCGAGACTGAAGGCATACGCATGGTGGTGACCCGTCAGCGTTCCTCCTTTCACCTCGCAGCCCTGGATCTTGGCGAGCCCCCTGGCCTCCAACGACCACTCCCACTCACACATGCAGTCGTCTTCTGAGTACCCTCTCATTCAAGTACTACCATCCTATGTATTGACACATCCAACGGAATAGATGTTCTCCTTCCTTACCTTACCCGTCACACGCAAGCACTAGAATGTAATCGGAGGTCGGAAGGGCAAGTATTGGATAGTGCGCTTGGTGGAGCCGTTCCGTCGTCGATAGTGCTGAGCCACCTTCCGAGTGCGGAAGGTAGTGGCTGAGTAGGCGTTGTCGTCGTATGAATGGTCCGGGTACGTCGCGTCGTCGGGGAACGAATCAGGGGGTGTTAAAATAATAGGAGGAGGATGGCGGATGGCGATTTCATGGCCAGCCGGCATCCGATCTCCACAACCCCGAAGGTGCACGACACTACCTTTTAGTATTCACAACTCGGGTCCATCACCAACGGACATCTCACCTGCGATGGCGTACTCACCCCGTTAGATTTGCCTCCTCGATGACCAAAACACAGAGCTCTCTGTCACTCCTAACTTTACATGCATGAGGTCCGTAGTGCACTGTGCCAAAACCACAGGTGTCCTGACTCTACATGGGCCACCCGAGACACCCCAAATGGTCGTTCTTGCAGATAGATCTGACAAGATCCTTCATTCGGACTGCAACGGGGAATTTGGACTCTATATTCCTTGCCTTGCAATGTCATATTTGTATTCTTCAGCATCCTTGGGACAAACAGATGTGTTAAAGAACTGAAGGATTTTCTCGACGTGAGTGGTCGAGGCGAAGGACTCACCAGAAGTCCTTAGATGTTTCGAGTAGAGGAGAGGGTATAACTGCTATTTAAACGTTACAAATGAGCTCCTACGAGATCCTATGTACCAGTCTAGGTACGACGGAGGCTTGCCTATTATCTGCGAAGCCCAATATTTTATAAGAAAATTATGGAAACTGCAGTGGGAGTAAAAGCAAAGGTTTCCCTTCAATTCCTATCTAATACAACCAGAGTGCATCCTAAGCTATCTGAGACCAATCGTGCCTGAGGTCAACGGTTAAGAGAAATTTTTTACTACCTGAGGGGCCCGTAGCAGACCGCTGTATACACAGACGGCCAGAACCGACTCATGGACCGCAAAGAAAATATACTACCCCAAGCCCCCTCTAGTTCATACCTTGTTTGCCCTCCTCCATTGATTCCTTCTCCGTGCTTCCTCTACTCGAGGTCTCACTCAACACACCCTCCTGCAACGGTGCTTTGTTTTCCTTATGCCCCGGCACACCTACGCCCCTAAAGAACGCGAGCGACAATGACGCCGCGCAAATGCCAAACGCACAGCCCGTCCACTGCGCCGCACGATAGCTCCGAATCATATCCTCTCCATCACCCAAGCTCAACGTCATGCGGTTGAACACGACTGTCGATATTGTCACCCCTGCAGAAATTCCGAGCTAAAGGGGGCGGTCAATTCGATGGATGGCGTAAGAGAGAAATGAAGACGTACTTCCGTCATGGTCTGAAATAAAGCTGCTGCAAGACTCTGTTCATACGGTAGGGATATCTTAGCAATATAAAGCGTTCCGGCGGTGTAAACAAAATCTACCCCAAGAACCGACAAGACCATTGCGGGAAACTCAAACGCCCAATAAGTAGCTTTCGTATTTATGATCGCAAAGAGAAAACATGCAAGTGTTGTTCCCATCGTTCCCATAGCTTCAGGTCAAAGACAAAGCAACATGGAGTTGGTAAGGTACGCATCCATAATGAGCAGAGGCTGGGAGATTGCTTACTTATGATGACGATCATCGGTGTGCGTTCAGCCATAACCCCCACAAAAGCGTTACACAACAGTCCGGTAGCAAACATAGGCAAGACGCGGGCGACTGTCTGAAGTGGTGTAAGACCTATATAGTTTTGGAAATATAACTACGTATACGTTTATTTCATCATTGACGAGGAGAATGCGATGAAAACACACCTGCATCCAGAATGTCCAGGCAATGAATGAAGTCCAAAGCAAAAACGCGATGCACATCACCGCCGCAAACCTCCCCCTTGCTCGGCCCCACAGCGAGAGTTTCATAAGTGGCGGAGGAAGATGTTCTTTTAATGTTTTTAGTCTCCCTCCTGGGAGTTCTTGGTTCTGGACTTCCCCGTCGTTACGTTGCTGGCCCTGGTTTTGCGCCTTCTCGAGGAACCATTGCCAACATATGAACACCCCGATCAGAAACACACCAACGACCAGAAGCGCAATAATATCTGTTACGGGGTATGTGGTCGCGTCAATAGTTCAATCAGAAGACGTCAGCAGGTCACATACACCCAGTAGCCCATTGTTTCGGTGCACTCTCGCCTTCCCCCAACACATATAAGATCATGACCAAAGCTGCAGTGACTAGAAAAGCGCCCGGCCAGTCCACCCTCCTGTCGTCTTTTGGGTGAGGAGGATCTTTATCGATGGATAGTAGGCCACCGATGAAGCAGAGGATATTAATAGCCGTGAACATGTAGAACGATGAACGCCAAGTTTTTCTGTTCAGAAAATGGGTAAGAACCAGAAGAGGAGTTCTTCGCGGAAGAAAAAAAGAACATACGCAGTCTTTTGCGTCAAAACTCCGCCAATGGCGGTTCCAAATGCGGCACCGATAGGCCCACCAGCAGCAAATGCTGCAAATGCGAACGAACGAGCTCTTGATGGTGGGAAAGCGTGTGCAAGAATGCCCATCTATTCAAAGATATCATCAACAAGAAAATGACACATAGAACGCGAGAATCGGAACCGGTCAGCGTTAGTGGGTCGCGGGGTATCAAAGGTTGCCTGTGAACTTACAGATGCAGGGATAGTAGCTGCTACTCCAATGCCTTGAATACCGCGCAATATGGCAAGTGCAACAATATCTTGTGAGTCGGAACAGGTTTGAAGCCAATTGTCAAATGTCAGTTCAGCTTGAAGTACGTTGAAACGGTACGCACTGTCTGCAAACCCGCATCCGAGGGTGAAACCAGCAAGTAGCAATGTTCCCGACAAATAAGCCTTCTTTCGACCATATATGTCGGCCAATCGTCCGCACACAAGGAGCAGGCATCCCTACCCGGAAGAATTGATAGCGTAGAACAGCAATATGAGCGACTGAAACAGTCAGAGGTAGAGCAAGCCCACCGAACTCAATGGATATGTCGATACAACCCATTGCAACAGCGAAGGATCGGCACCAAACTCTTTCCCAATCGTAGGCAGCGAAATAGACACATGTGTAACGTTTCCTATCTATAAAATAGTTAGGGTATGGGGCAGATATTGAGTATTCTGAATGTGCATACATTGACGAGCATACTGAGTGTCGCAACGATGACAATAGTAAGGGATTTCAGAAGGCTCCTATGAACGATGTAGTATCCTTCATGCATCTCCGGTTGTTCGTATGTTGCCCGTGCTGCTCCCAATTGGTCATCTCTTATACTTTGGATTGAAGTGTTTGAAAATTCCAGGGTTTCGTCCAGAACGATGCTTGACATCGAAAATTTTTCATTCATGACGAGTTGTAAGGTCCGTGGCAAGAGACAATGAACGAGCTTAGTAGTCTGTCTACTTGAGAGAAGCCCGCTTTATAGGTTGAGCAGAGGCATGTCCCGACTAATGAGGACTAGGAACATGGTAAGACTCAGGGTCAGCAGGCTGTGGTCCATATGGAAAATGCTCTAAGTATGGAATATATCATGCCATTCAAGTCTGCGATCAGTACATGGCGAAAACAATGGGCTCCTTGGTAATCATGATGTCATGATACCCTGACATCTAATGCCCTCAAGTGTCTAATCTTGAGGGGATTGGGCATACGCTCTCTCGTCTACACCTTCTGCTCCTTCCCTTCGATCACCTTCTCACTCAATACTCCGGTCCTCCCTTGCGCCAAGGGACCTTTTACCTTCTTGTGCCCAGGCACACCCACGCTTCGAAAGCAAGCAAATACCAGTACTGTGCCACAGATACCAAACGCACAACATGTCCACTGTGCTGCTCAATAACTCCAAACAGTATCCTCTCTCTCACCCAGGCTCGACGCCACGCGATTAAACACGACCGTTGATACCGTTACCCTTGCTGACGTTCCGAGCTGAATAAATGCATGTTTGAGATAGCTTCAGCAACAAAAAAGACGCAGAAATTCATACCTGGGTCATAGTCTGGAACAACACTCCTGCAAAACTTTGCTCATGCGGTAACAAGATCTCGGGGGTATACAACGTCCCAGCCGTAGACACAAAGTCGACTCCGAGAACCGAAAGAATGATCACGAGGAAACCGAATGCCCAATACGTGACTTGGGGGTCCATGAGCGCAAAGAGCAGACACGAGACAGCCGTACCCAATGTGACTTAAAGGTCTTGCAGTTTAGGTATCTAATGCATTAACTTATTAAACTAAGCACACTTAATCCCTTAATGACTTCTTGTTGCTCATCTTCCAATGCACCCCGAAGATGTACGATACTATCTTGCGGTATCCACAACTCGGGTCCATCACCAACGGGCATCTCATCTGCGATGGCGTATTCACCCCGTTGGATTGCCTCGACGACCAAAACACGGAGCTCCCCGTCACTCCCGACCTTACATGCATGACGTCCGTGGTGCACTATGCCAAAGCCACAGGTGTCCTGACTCTGCATGGGTCATCCGAAACACCCAAGTGGTCGTTCTTGCAGATAAATCTGACAAGATCCTCCATACGCGGTGCAACTGTGAATTCGGACTCTATATTCCTTGCCTTGCAGTGTCATATTTGTATTCTTCAGTACCCTTGGGGCGAAGGGATGTGTTAAAGGACTGAAGGATTTTCTCGACGTGAGTCGTCGAGGCGAAGGGTTCACCAGCGTGGTTACGTCCCTAAATCAAGGCTTTTCAACACCAGGGTCCAACGATGTCCGTGGGGGCGGTAGTAGGACCACAACGCACGCACGTTGAAGGTAATGCAGACAGTCCTGATCACACGCAAGGAGGATTTCTAGGGGTCTGAACCCAAGGAAGGTCCGAGATGAGGTTTTGAAAAAACTTCAGTAGAAGTCTTTAGGTATTTCGAGCAGGGGAGGGGGCGTAACCGCTATTGAAACGTTACAATGAGCTCCGACGAGATCCTATGTACCACGCTATGTATGGCAGAGACTTGCCTACCATCAGCGAAGCCCAATATTTTGAAAGAAAATCATGGAAACTGAAAGGGGAATACAAGCAAAATTCTCCCTTCAATTCCTACCCAATAAAGCCGACAGACGTCACTCACGATGACCAACGACAGGTGAATAGACAAAGGCGTTGTTATTAGCCAGTTGAATATACGGGTATACAGGAGAGATGATTGCGTAGGATGAGGAGAAAGAGAGAGTTGAGTGTTAGTACGAGGAGTTGTGGGTTTATATAGGAGGGCACCTGCCTCTCTTGTGATATCATTGGTCAGTCAGTCAATCCTTAACAGTGTCAATCGGCGTACAGGGTTACACTTCTCCCCGCACACAAGAAAAATGATATACTGCAAGTGAAAAGACTATACCTGTATGAATCCGTGCACAGCCGCCAGAAGAAACCCTCTGTGCCTTGAGGGAAAAGGCATACCGAAGGCAAGATAAGAAGCAAAATAGAGGAAATTCTGCTAGCCAACGTTCTCGCGGCCCCGTTCGTCGAGACCTCGTTCTGCGAAAAAGCGATCCAGGGCCTCACAGTCCTGTAAGAATCACACTGGCAACCACTCGTCCTCTTCTTCTGGAAATCCTTCCCACTTTATGAGGTAGCTACATCTTCTTCCCACCTTTCTGTGGTCAAGAGTCTTCCCAATGACGGCTTCACCCTCCGCATTCAGTTCAGGTCGGGCTGGCTTCTGGAACCAATGTGAGCCACCTTCTATCCACGGTCGCATGTGGGGGGCGACAGTTTGCGCGGTAACGCGTGGTAGCCCACTGACCTTCGGTACTTCCACGCCCTCGCATGCAACGATACCTTTCCCACCAGTAGGTTCTAAGCCAATCGTATCCGAGATCATGACGATTAAGAAAAGTCTTTTTTTACTGCATGAGGAGTCCGTGGCACATTGATGTATACAGGACCCATTCGCAGATCGCAATGGAAAGTATTATCCCAAACCCTCTCTCGTTCATACCTTATTTAAGTTATTTACCCTCGTCTATTGGTTCCTTCTCCATGCTTCCTCCTCTGCTCAAGGTCTCGCTTAATGCACCCTCCTGCGACGGTGCTTTTTTCTCCTTATGGCCCGGTACACCTACGCCCCTAAAGAATGCAAGCGACAACAACGCCCCGCAAATACCAAATGCACAGCAAGTCCATTGTGCCGCGCGATAACTCCGAATCATATCCTCTCCGTCATCCAAGCTCAACGTCACGCGGTTGAACACGACTGTCGATATTGTCACCCCTGCAGAAGTTCCGAGCTAGAGGGGGCGTTCAATTGATTGCATGGCATAAGAGGGAAAAGGAGACGTACTTGCGTCATGGTTTGAAATAGAGCTGCGGCAAGACTCTGTTCATGCGGGAGGGATATCTTAGCAATATAAAGCGTTCCGGCGGTGAAAACGAAGTCGACCCCAAGAACCGACAAGATCATTGCGGGAAACTCAAATGCCCAATAAGTAGCTTTCGTATTTATGATCGCGAAGAGAAGACATGCAAGTGTCGTGCCCATCGTTCCCATAGCTTCAGATCCAAGACAAAGCGGGATGGAGTTGATAAGGTACACATCCATAATGAGCAGAGGCTGGGAGATTGCTTACTTGTAATGACAATCATCGGTGTGTGGCCAGCCATAACTCCCACAAAAGTGTTACACAACAGTCCGGTGACAAAGGTAGGCAAGAGGCGGACGACCGTCTTGAGTGGTGTGAGACCTATATAATTCTGGAAAAATAGCTATATATGCGTTAATTCATCGTTGACGAGGAGGACACGATGAAAACACACCTGTATCCAGAATGTCCAGGCGATGAATGAGGCCCAAGTCAAAAACGCAATGCACATCACCGCCGCAAACCTCCCCTTTGCTCGGCCCCATAGTGAGAGTTTCATAAGTGGTGGAGGAAGATTTGCTTTTAACGCTTTCAGTCTCCCTGGTAGTTCTTGATTCTGGATTTCTCCGTCGCTACGTAGTTGGCGTTGGTTTTGCACCCTCTCGAGGAACCATTGCCAATATATGAATACACCGATGAGGAACACTCCAACAACCAGAAGCGCAATGATATCTGTTACGGGGCATGTGATTGCGTCAATTGTCCAATTAGAAGATATAAGTAGATCACATACACCCAGTAGCCCACTGTTTCGGCGCACTTTCGCCTTCTCCTAATACATATAAGATCATGACCAAAGCTGCAGTGACTAGAAAAGCGCCCGGCCAGTCCACCTTCCTGTCGTCTTTTGGGTGAGGAGGATCTTTATCGATGGATAGTAGGCCACCGATGAAGCAGAGGATATTAATAGCCGTGAACATGTAGAACGATGAACGCCAAGTTTTTCTGTTCAGAAAATGGGTAAGAATCAGAATAGAGGTTCTTCGTGGAAGAAAAAAGAACATACGCAGTCTTTTGCGTCAAAACTCCGCCAATGGCGGTTCCAAATGCGGCACCAATAGGCGCACCAGCAGCGAATGTTGCGAATGCGAACGAACGAGCTCTTGATGGTGGGAAAGCGTGTGCAAGAATGCCCAGCTATTCCATCAACAGAAATGCCACATAGGACGCGAGAATCGGAACCAGTGCCAATGTTAGTGGGTCGAGGGACATCGGAGACCATCTACGAACTCACAGACGCAGGAATAGTAGCTGCTACCCCAATTCCTTGAATAGCGCGCAATATGATAAGTGTGACGATATCTTGTGAAGCAAAACCAATTCAGAGCCAAATGTCACATGTCAGATCCGACGCGAATTACTTTGAGGCGATACGCACTATTTGCGAACCCGCATCCGAGGGTGAACCCAGCAAGCAGCAATGTTCCCGACAAATAAGCCTTTTTTCGGCCATATATATCGGCCAATCGTCCGCATACAAGCAACAAGCATCCCTATCCAGAAAAACGATGGCATATAACAGCAATATGAGCGACTGGGAGAGTCACAAGTATAGCAAACTCACCGAACTCAACGGGTATGCCGATACGATCCATTGCAGCAGCGCGGGGTCGGCACCAAACTCTTTCCCGATCGTAGGGAGCGAAATAGACACAAACGTAGTGTTGCCTATCTATAAAAGAGTTACGGCGTGGCGCATATATCGAGTATTTGGGATGTGCATACATTGATGAGCATGCTGAGCGTCGCAACGATGACAATAGTAAGGGATTTCAGAAGACTCCTATGAACGACGTGGTATCCTTCATGCATCTCTTGCCGTTCCTGAGTTGCCCGTGCTGCCTCCAGTCTGTCGTCTGCTATGGTTGTGTTTGAAGTGTTTGAAGATTCTTGGGGTTCATCCAGAACGATGTTTGACGTCGAAGATTTTTCATTCATGGCGTGTCGTAAGATCCGTAGTAAGAGTCAAAGGACGGGTTCAGTAGACTGTCTACTTGAGAGGAGCACACTTTATGGGTTGAACAGAGGCATGTCCCACCTAATGAGGACTGTGGAACATGGGAAGGATCAGAGTGGGTCAGGCGGCTGTCGTCCATATGGAGAAAGTGCTAAGTATGGAATATATCATGCCATTCGAGTCGGCGATTAGTATAAGTATGATGAAAACAATGGGTTCCTTGGTAATCATGGTAATCATGATGACATGATAACCTGACATCTAATACCCTCAAGAGTCTAATTACGAGCGGATTGAGCATATGCTCCCTAGTCTACACCTTCTGCTCCTTCTCTTCGATCACCTTGTCCCTCGATAGCCCAGTCTCCTCTTGCGCCGAGGGATCTTTTACCTTCTTGTGTCCAGGCACACCCACGCCTCTAAAGCAAGCAACTGCCAGCACTGCGCCACAGATGCCAAACGCACAACACGTCCACTGCGCCGCTCGATAACTCCTAATAGTATCCTCTCCCTCACCCAAGCTCAACGCCACGCGATTAAACACAACCGTTGATACCGTTACTCCTGCTGACGTTCCGAGCTGAATAAATGCAGGTCTGAGATAGCTTTAGCAACAAAAGAGGCGCAGGAATTCATACCTGGGTCATAGTCTGGAACAACGCTCCTGCTAGACTTTGCTCATGTGGTAACGAGATCTTGGCGATATACAGCGTCCCAGCCGTGAACACAAAATCGACCCCGAGAACCGAAAGAATAATCGCGGGGAAACCGAATGCCCAATATGTGGCTTGGGGGTCTATGAGCGCGAAGAGTAGACACGAGACGGCCGTGCCTAATGTTCCCAGAGCTAGTGATAATGATGGCAATCAAAGCGACAGAAAAATTCGAGTGGTAGGAATACGTACTCGTGATGATAATCATCGGCATATGACTAGCCATGAAGCCCACAAACGCATTGCACGCAATTCCCGTAATGAACATCGGGATGAGCCGAACAACAGTTTCAAGCGGCCTGAGGCCTGCGTAATTCTGGTAGTACAACTATACGAGCGAGGCCGTCAGCAAAAAGGGAGAGCCGATAATAGTGGGTAAAAGGACTTACCTGCACCCAGAACGTACAGGCCATAAACGAAGACCAAGTTGAAAACGCAATAGCCATGACCGCTGCGAATCTGCCCTTTGCTCGACCCCACAACGAAATCTTCATAACAGGCGGGGGGAGCATACGGTGCCACCTGTCCTCTTGCTCAACTTGGCCGCCATTTTCATCAGAGCATGATGTCGCTTCTAGTTGTTTCTGTCGCGCATTCTGTGTCTTTTCGAGGAACGACTGCCAATACAGGAACGCGCAGACCAATAGTACACCAACGACGAGAAGGGCAATGATGTCTATCCGAAGACACCGTAGTGAATCAATTAGTAGCCTGGCGAGGGCATAGAGAGACATACATCCAGTAGCCCATTGTTTTGGCGCCTCCTCTCCGTCGCCTAACACGAATAGGATCATCACCAACCCGGCAGTGATCAAAAACGCGCCTAACCAGTCTACTTTCCTGTCGTCCTTCGGGTGTGGTATGTCCTTATCAATGCATAGTAGGCCGCCGATGAAGCACAGGATGTTGGCGCCTGTGAACATGTAGAATGAAGAGCGCCACGTTTTTCTGTCCGAGACACATCCCACAACAGGTTATAGGATGATAGAGTGTCAGCCTGGTTTCACCGTAGGACAAGGGATCGAGCGCGTACGGAGTCTTCTCAGTTAACAGTCCACCGATTGCGGATCCAAACGCCGCACCAACAGGTGCACCAGCAGCAAAAGTCGCGAACGCAAGTGCTCGTGCCCTTGATGGTGGAAAGGCATGTGCAAGAATCCCTAACTAGCCACCGCCACACCCGGGCCCGAGAGTCAATCATCCACCAAGACCAGGAGCGTAGTGTGATAATCAAAGTTAACGTCAATAACCCGGTTAGTTGAAAGGTAAGGATCAAAAAAAAAAAAAGAGAGGAACGAACCGATGCGGGGATGGTCGCTGCCGCCCCGATCCCTTGGACAGCTCGTAGTATGATGAGTGTAATGATATCTATACCACGTCAGCGGAGCAATGAATGGGCACCTCAAGATATATAACGCACTATTTGCAAACCCGCACCCAAGCGTAAACGCAGCAAGCATCAAGGTGCCCAGCAAATATATCCTCTTTCGTCCATACAAGTCCGCCAAACGTCCGCACACCAAGAGCAAGCATCCCTGCTCGCATTAATTAAGCATAACATGAAATAGCCGCGCCCAGGAAAGATTCAATAGAGTAGCAAAGCGCCGAGCGTATATGTCCCGAAACGAATAGGAGCAGAAATATCTCACCGAACTCAGTGGGTAAGCTGAGACGATCCACTGCAGCAGAGACGGGCTGGTGCCAAACTCCCTTGAAATCGTAGGCAACGCAATTGAGACGGACGTGCTGTTTCCTATCTGCAAAGGGATCGACACCAGTCAGTGTGTTTCATGAAATTTACGTCGCTGCATACACACATTAACGATCATGCTGAACGTCACTACGATGACGATAACGATGGAGCTCAGAAGACTTCTGTCAGTGAAATGATATCCTCCATGGACCTCCGGTCGTTTTTGGACCGCCTGTTGTTGGGAGACTGAAGGTACTGGAGATCGTTGAGATTCATCTAACGTGGTGGTTGCGGCTGGGAAACTCTCTGCAGTAGTACCCATGAGTCTTGAGGGTCGTGGAAAGAAAGGAAGAGGTGGAACCAGCAGGAATCTGAACTACAGGGTGATATACTGCGGGATAAACGGAAAGCAAAGCTGAAGGATTTCAGCACATGGGAATGATGTCCGAAAATCGGCTAGTATCAGAGCCAGATGGAGAATTGGAAATGTCTTCAAGACGCCGGAGGGTGAACAGTAGCGAACCCTGAGGGGCGGATAAGACTAATTCCGTTGCTTGTTCAGCTTGTAACGAAAGCACCATACTCATAAAATGTATTGGTCATATAGTTATCATGTTGAGTGGTGATGATCGACGTGATGCAAGGTGAATAAGTATAAAAACATATTAGTATGACAAATGCATTAAGAGGCCCTTATTAGCGAACTTTTCGTAGTATGGCACGCGCCTCTACCCTCAGCCTGGTCCCCTCGGCTTCGGAGCTTCACGCTGGCCCCACGTCTATGAGAGCTTACTCTTGAATCTTTGCTAAAATTTCCGAGTCTTTGAAGAGGTAGTACTCCTGTAAATAGGCCATGTCAACCGCCGGCCACGGCCACGAGCAGAGCACATATACACACCTCTTCGCCAACCTTGATAGGGTTTCCTCCCCAGCCAGGAAGAAGAACACGGTCACCGGCCTTCACGTTTGGAGGGATGACGTTACCATTCTTGTCGCGGGCGCCAGGGCCAACTGCGATGACGGTGGCCTCTGGGAGAGGGTTGTTGGTAGCAGAACTGGGGAGGAAAATACCTGAGGCAGTTTTCTATAGGAACGAGTTAGTGTATGCGGCTATGTTGCAGGCGGGTAGGACGAACTGTCTCAGGCTTGAAGCGTTGAACGAGAACGCGGTCGAGGAGAGGGATGACGGACTTGATGGACCTGAAAGTTGCCTGGGCGGCCTGCACAACGTCAACAATAGCAGCGACGACGGCAAGGCAGACATACCATGAGGGATGTGTTGAGGTGGTAGTGGTGGTGGTGGTGGTCGAGGTGAAAGAGCCAACTTATGCGACTGGGTTCTGGACGTGGAAGGTTCCCGATTTTTCACTCTACTGGTCACGTGGTCTTGGACGAGGGATGCGTCGCGATTTCAGGGTCATGTCCGGCCATGTCCAATAGAGGCTGAGGTAACAGTGGGTGGAGAAAAACAGGTGGCAGAATACTGGAGTACATTCGCGAGAGTGATGCATGCCACGGAACATCTACTCCGTGCCGACATGTGCTGAAGAGCACTTTCTCTGCACTCAGAACTTCGCGAAACTCGCTGTTCGATCCTGTTCCTGCTTGCTGGCGACCCTGAAAATTAGGCTTATCCTGGCCTTGAGGCGAAGGCGCCTGACACGTATATCCTCGTACTATTCCACCCCTCTTTTTTGTCTTTTTGCCACATCCATGACTTCTTGTCCTCGTCTGCCACCTGAAATCCTCCACACGATTACAACAAACTACCTCTCACCAACCGACGACACCTCTACACTTCACTCTCTTTCTCTCACCCATTCCTTCCTCCTCTCTTCTACTCGCACTGCCCTCTTTCATACCGTTCGCCTTACTCGGCATCCCCTTGACGATGGCGTCCACCCACACCTCTGCACCGCATTTTCTTCTCTCCTCCGCCGGTCGCCCTACATTGCAGGGTTCGTTCGGAAACTCATAATCATCGAAGGCACGATCAGAAACAGCTGGTTTAGCAACGTTCGATACTGGGTCAATTCTGAGGACGAAGATCTCCCTTTCATTTTAAGAATGGTCGCATACGGCGGTCAACACAACTGCGGCCAGTGGACAGGAGCTGGCTTGCGGAGCCTTGAAATCCTCGGTTTTGGAAAGGCCACCATGAACTGGGACAGCTTCCACCCAGAACTGCGCAGGGCTTTCGCTGACGTGTTCGAACGAGGGCGGCTGGAAGACCTCCGCTTAGTCGGCCTCAATAAATTTCCTTTACGTGTTTTACAGCGGAGCAAGCACCTGAGAAATATGTGCTTCGGCTGGATGGAGATAGCGACGTCAACTCTCGACTCCAATGCTGCATCTGGCACCGAGTCCGAAGTTGAATCTTCTCAAGATATTAATAGCATTCGCCGCCCAGAGCTGAAGTTTCTCGACTTGTCATTTGAGCATAATACAGAACAAGGCACGGCCCTCATTAGCGCCTTAACCAGACCCAGCTGTCCTATAGACACCTCGCGACTAGAGCATATCGTCATTAATGGCGACCAACATCTTAACATCCAGCATCTCTTCAATCATTGCCGAGACGAGCTTAAATTCCTCGAAATACGAAGTACGTACCTCCCACCTGCGTTCTTACCTCAAGCTCATTTGGCACCTCCAGCCAACGAATATCCCATCCCGTCTCCTCCAACCCATATCAGCCTTCGCTCACTCTCAGCTCTACACTGCATTTCCCTCTTTGTACCTGTAATTGATTGGGACGAAGTCAACCCAAAGCCGTTCCCTTGGCTAGATCACCTCCTTTCAACCCTCTGCGTCTCCACACCCCACAACACAACCAGCAATCCATCCCTCCACACGCTCCAACTCATCTTCGACATAGATGGCATACCCCTCTTTGAAAGAATCAACCAAACCGAATGGTCCAACCTCAACGCCCATCTCACGCGTCTCCTCAAACCGCGTTCCGCTTCCTATTCACCCTCAGATGCTTTTCCTTATACCCCATCCCTAATTCATATCCAAGACCTCGTTTATAACCGGACTAGCCCAGACTCATGTCGTGACCTCGAAATCACAATCTACATCTTCACCGACCTGGACTCTTACACAAACTACCACAACGGTTCTTACACCCCCAACTCTCACTGTGCGTTTCTCAAAGACCCCATGGGGTCATACTCGAGCGCTTTCTGCCAGTGCAATAAGCCCAGTTCGGGAAATAGGCGTGGGGAGCGCGACGCGAGGCAGAAGGAGAGTATGCAGATGCGCCGATTCTTGACCAGGTTTTTACCAGTGTTGGGAACGAGGGAAGGGATAGACGGAATTAGAGTTTATCGCATTAATCGTGAGTGATTATAATTGTGTTCTGTGCCCTCGTTATGGATACTCACCAGTCATGGCGTAGATATACCCAGGCTTTAAAAGCTGATATGTGCCTATGAGATAATCATTGAAGGATGTCAGGTGCCAGAGGATGGAATTGCTCCCATTATCTTAGAGATCTACTAGTTTATGGTAGCTACTTGCTGTCATCTACAATATTACAAAGTGTCTAGGTTTTGTCTTACAATCCCATTGGCTGTTTGTCTTTGGGACAAAGAGACATTCCTATTTGCTGGTGAGTGTGGGACACTTGATCCCACTGTGGCATTACTTACATTTCTTTGCATATCTTAATCTTGATACTTACAAACAAATAATAGTTTGTCATGGAGAATAAGGATGCAGTGGGACACTTGACCTCTGCAGTTCCTGGGCCAATGCATGCTACTGTAGTGTTACCTTCCTCCAAATGATATAGATCTCCATAGATTATGAATATTTGGAATGGTAGTATGCATGTAGTATGTACAGTATGGGACAAAAGCATTCCAATGTTTTTAACTGTGTAACAAATCCTTTAAAAGCCCATGAAGTAATAAGGCTACACACTTCATATTTTAAATAAAGATAGCCCTATATCTTATCTACACATCCAGAAAATATCATTATGTAATATTCCATTTTTGGTAGGTCATGAATTAATTAATATTTTCAGTGCATTGGAATGCTTTTGTCCCTCTGGAAGTCTATATACAAAACTGGTATCCTAGTACTTGGTATAGCCTCCCTTAGCCTGTAAAACTGCCTGAACCCTCCTAGGCATGCTTTCTATTAAATTCTGACACACTTCTGGTCCAATATTATTCCACTGCTCCTTCACCCTTTCCCATAAGGTTCCTATGCTATTAGGAGGTGTTTTATACTCTCCTAGCTGTTTCTTGAGGTAAGTCCAGAGATATTCAATGGGATTAAGGTCTGGAAATTGTGGGGACCACACCATGACCTTCATTCCAGACTTAGAAAGCCAGTCCTTGGCTTTCTTGCTTGTATACTTGGAGTCATTGTCCTGCTGAAAAACAACTTCCCTCTTATTCTCCCATACCACTGAACACTCCTCTTCAGCTCATCCTTTAAAATCTAACCATAGAGGTCAGCATCCATCTTCCCTTCAATTCTACTAGCAAACTCCACTCCTTCTCATAGTATACAGCCCCAGATTATGATATTTCCTCTACCAAACTTGACAGTTCCTTCCACCAACTTATCACTCAGCCCCTCTCCTGCCTTTTTCCACACTCAAACTCTCCCATCTGATCTCAAACAATTAATTTTGGACTGATCTGTCCAAATTACCCTCTTCCAGTCCTCCAGGGTCTAACTAGCATGTGCCTCTGCTGTTACTCAGGCATAATATAGACATTACACCAATGCAAAGAGATACTGTCCTAAGACAACCCAATGCCATTAAGTTCCAGAGTGTTATGACCTTTGTATGAACTCAGGTTGCAACTAGGCAAAGACTTGAGGATAAGCAAAAGGGAAAGAACATTTGATAAAGTGTCACCAACTCACCTTGCAACAGGGAGGCCCAAGAAAGGGCATTTATTGAGGCTCAACTAGGAGTGATATCTGTGCTCAACTAGGGGTGAGGCTCAGTGTATGAGCAGAAGCAATATCTGGCAACAAGATAGTTGAGAAGGAACACTAGCACTATACAGCCTAGGACAGACCAGGGAGCCATCAGTGGCAGAATTTTCAGACATCACAGTGAGCAAACACACAGACAATAAGGAGCCCACTGAATCAGAACTTGAAGAACAGGGAGAATTCACAGATGAAGAAGGGCCAGCACCAGAAGACAGCAAAAATAAAGCACTCAAAGAACAGTAAGATGCAGACCCAGAAGAACTTGCAAATAAAGAAGAACTCAATGACAACATGGCTAAAGAAACAGCAACTCAGTAGACTGGAGGGAAATCATTGGCTCCAGACCCAGGGTTTTTTGATGGAAACAGGAGCCAGTTTGATAACTGGTAGAGATCAATGGCATTTTTCTTGAAGTTCAACAAGATCTATGAGGCCAACAGAAAGGCCATAGCAGTACTCTCACAGATGAGAGGAGGAACTGTGGAGCAATTTGCAAGCATGAAGCTTGACCAGATGGAATACAGTGATAACACACTTTTATGGGACAACTTCTAGAAGGAAGTAGAAGTGATATTCAGAAACAAAGGACAACAAAGTGATGCAGAATGGAGAATTGAGACATACCAGCAGAACAACAAGCACATGGCAGACTGCCTCATTGAATTTAACATCTTGAAAATGATGTCTAAAGACAGATGACAAGCATGCAATATTCCTGCTTAAGAAGAATGCACACCCAGACATTATCAAGACTATATTGGGATTCCTGATTGAAACAATGCCCAACACATACAAGTAATAGAAGGAGGCTATCCTGAACATTGGCTTGGGATATGAAGCAGTTGAAACCTGAATGAGGTATACTGGCATGGGTATAACATATGGAGGTATGGGACAACCAATGGAGATAGGGAGGCAAAATACATCCAACAACTGAGCACCACTCTGATGCTTCAAGTTGCAACCTGAGTTTATACAAAGGTCATAACACAGAGGAATGCCTATCCATTTACAAAAGACTAGAGACTAGTCAGAGATCTTGCAGAGACTACCACCAGGAGGGATATGACTTGTAAGATCACAAGCCTCTCTAGAGGTTTAGCTATTATGCCAGTTATCCTGTCAAGGCAGGTAGAGCTCTCACATAGCAAGAAGATAAATATAAGGGCTGGGCCCTTAAAATAATATCCTTCTTAATTTCCTTGTCTTAATGTCACTTGTTATGTGATTAATGTCTTAACCACTTATTTATCATCAGCCTTGATAGATTACTCAATCCACTCCTTATATTCTTCATTGTCAGCTGTTGTCAGGACAGCTGACCTTATACCTACACTTTGTATATCCCAATATATTGGGTTTATTGTATGTTAGTGTAAACATAAGGTCAAGGCTCTAGTAAACCCAGTGGAATTACACTTTTTTACAATACCCTGTACTTGGGTACATACTAAGTGAACTCCTTAAACACAACCATTGTGCTTAAAACTTAAAAGTAAAATTTTCTCATCACCAACCACTCAAATGGCTTCACAGAACTATCCCCCTGGACACTACAGTATGTCTGAAGACATATAAATACAATTCAATACAAGTGCACAAGATGCATACATTCCATCTACACTTTCCCCTCCATTGATCCCCTCACTATACAATGAATCAACATCCCCCATCCCAATCCCAATCCTGCCAGTGGACATGTTGGCTCACAACTCATCCACCAATGGCAAGAAAGCTCCTCTGGAGCTTCCTCTCTTTCCTGAATTTGAACCAAGCTATTCCCTTGAAACATACCCTGTATTGTCAAACACTACCCAATGATCTGATGGTTCATATTCTGAACCATCAACACTGGAATTCTCTCCCCCTGCCTTCAATGACATAGTCTCTTTAGAAGACCAAGTCAATTCCATATTGACAGATTATGGTGTTATTAAATCCTAATGCCAACATCAAATATTGATATATACTGAGACAATCATAGTGGAGTCATGCAGGGAAACTGACTTACTAATAGATGTCAGTCCAATCAATTCTGCACCACATATATCAAAGCTCTTTGACAAAGCTTTGCATGGCCTACCAGAAGGCCCAAGCCACAAAGGTCAAATGAACTGACCTTATATCTATGCATAATGTATATAAAGTACAACTCACCCAACCATACTTCAAGCATGTCCTCAACTCCAAGAACAATGGGATCACTTTTGATCCCCTCAACACAAAGATTGACAAGGCAATTGAGAGGGCAGAGCAATACCTCATATATGAATACCATTGTTGAAGCAATCAAAACAGTGATGATGGACTGCCAGCAACCCCTCAACTACATCCATGCCTCCCATCTCCCTTATTGACTGCACTATTGAATACTACCCAAGCTATAGTGCATCTACATATGCTCTGGCAGCCAGGGAAAACAGACTAGGCATACAACAAGTGCATCAGTGTACAACAATAACATGTACAAGGGTACAGCTCTAGGGCTGCATCCTTTACTATTGAGGAATCTACTGTCACAGGCAGTGAAACTGTTCCTAGAAACAATACATTCATGAACCACCAATGTCATGCCCCAACTGCTGAGGCATTGCAAATTCAACCACTACCCTCACTGCTGATACAGGCTGACTACCAGGGTCAGACTGCTATGCTGAACTCATAATGGTTGCCCCAACTACCCCCTGTTCCCTCTCCCAAGCAAAAGGGACCAATGGGTGTACCATCACTAAAAATAATAATGCAAGGTAGCAACTACCTTGCATGAACATTGCAACCCCTAATCTAGGAACAGCAAGTCAAACCATTCCACTGTCACCAGTAGCTAAACCCATGGCCAATGGAAAATCTCCAGTGGCTTTGATATCAAACATTAAAGCCAAACAACCTTCAGCTATTAGCATTCACTTGAATACTGGTACAATCCAAATATCAAGCACACTATTCACACTTCCTACAGTTAAGCAAAACCCCTCATGCTAATAAATGGAGTGACTGTGTTGCTTTACAATGAATGTACAATGAAGACATTTGTAATTATGGGTCATCTCTGATAGACAATCAATATGTTAGGTTCAATGGGCATATACCTGTTGAAGTAACCATGTCTGAATACAAGGAGCAAAAATTAGCTATTTATGTATTCTTTGGAGGCCCTCTTAAGATGCCTTAAACTATGGACTCTCACAAGACTATTAGGGTGGCTTCTCCACCCCAACAACCTCCACAACTACCTTTATAAGGACAAAGCTTGTCCTCACTATACAACCTACACCCTTTCCAAAATCTCCCTTCTGTATGAGAGAAAGAAGAAGATGAAGATGATGAAGATGAAGAGCAAGAGGTGTATAACACCTCATGACTTTCAACACTGAATCAAGGGACTCATCAGTACTCCCTAGTCAGAGAGACATGTGATCAGTCTGTAACCCCAGGGATTGTACAATCTGCCCAGAGTTACAATAATCTCATGTACAATCATTTGCATTGAATAATTGACCAATACCTTGTACAGCTGATTGAATATCCCAAAGGTTACAAACCTTTGATGAACAAGCTTCCCACAGACAAGAGCTTGAGGGAATGTATAAGGGCTGAGCCCTTACTATAATGTTTCCTTTAATTCTTCTTGTCTGATATTACTCATTAAATAATTAATTCCTTTAATTCTCTTGTTTGTCATTGGCCTTGATGGATTACTCAATCTATCAATCATACATTCCTTTTAACCTTTATTGTCAGCTGTCACCAGGACAGCTGACTATACCTAATACATCAGGCTTATAGTACTCTAGTGTGAACACAAGGTCAATAGCTACTTGTAAACCCACTGGGTTTACACTATCCTTCCCCATGTAGTTTTCCAAATTTACAACCCAGAAACTGACCCTGTTACTTATGTAGTCAAATAGGCCACCCCCAGACACAGTACAAAACATACTACTATATCCATTGCAATACCTTTGTCTCTAGTCACTTTTCCAAGTTTTGTCCCTGAAATCCTTATTATAGGGTTGACAGAAGGCTACTATCTATAAGTATCTTGGAAAAACTAGAGTAGCTTGAGGATGACAGGATCACCCTTGTCATCTGGGGATATTGCCCCACTGCTTCCTCCACTACCTTACATTCTACTAGAGAGTCTAGCTTATCATTCCTTTCTGACTCCACTACTAAGCCTCATACCAAGTCTAGATCCAAGTAGGCTTTCTATGCCAAACCCCCTGCAAGGACTACCACTACTGTTGGTCCCACTTACTGCCTAGCCTGGTGAACTCCTAAGAAGTACACCAATCCCTCCATTGACCCACATGTTGGAAAACTCCAACAATTTTCTCATTCTACCACCTATCATCACACTCAAGGAGAGAATCAACAAGCTGCCAGTCAATCTGCCAATCTCAATATTCCTTTTAGATCAGCTTCCTTGAGACTCTCCTACCTTTCAGACAATTATGATGCTGATTTTGAATTTGACTTCAATGATGACACTATCTACAACATAGATAGTGAAGGTCACTATTAGTTAATAGATAGTTAACTGTACAAAAGGGGCTGTGTTATGAACTTCAGAATATTTGCCATATATTCCAATTATGATTTTATTTATCTTTTAGTTTCATTTATCTTTTCTTGATTTGTGCTTGTATTTTGTGAATCATTATGACTCCAAATTGTTTATATGTTTCTATCTAAGTTTATCTTAAAAATAGTTGATCTATTTTTAAATAAACTTTCTCACATGACTTCTTGTAAGAAATAGGAACAATGTCTCAGCCTCTTGTTGTACACAAGCGAGAACTAATGTATTAGTATATACCTGTAAGAAATAGGAACAACATCTAACACATAATGAGTAATAGGAAAAAGACACAAGACATTTAATCAACTCACCTCAGCCTCTCGTCGTACACAAGCGAGAACTGAGGGAGTCTAACTAATGAGGGCGAATATAAAGGTTTCCTATTCTAAGGGTCATGAAAGGACACAAGTGAATAATAAAGAAGTGTGTTTGAAAGAACAGTTTATATCAAAGGACATTCCTAAGCGAGGTGCATGGACAAAAGGACAAAAGAGGAGAACATGAATGGAGGTGGTTTACATGTCATTGACCATCTGAAGGGTCAGGCTGTAGGTCTGTGCTCAGAGTGGATTTGCAATTCCAATACTCCCCCTCAAATTGCAGAGAGCCCAAGCTCATGAGCAAAGTGCTTGACCTTGGGCAAGGGGAGAGCTTTGGTGAATACATCTGCAACCATATCTTCTGTGGGGCAGTAAACAAGGTGAAGCTTGCCTTCCTCAATGGCCCAGTGAATAAAATGATACTGTATGTCTATGTGTTTGGTGCGAGCATGGAATTGGCGATCATGGGTGAGGGCAATTGCAGATTGATTGTCCGAGAAAAGGGTTGTGGTGTCGATCTGAGACGAGAAGACTTCAGTAATGAAAGATCAAAGCCATAAGGCTTCCTTGGCGGCATGGGTGGCTCCAACATACTCCAATTCTGTAGTCGAGAGTGTCACCAGTTCCTGGTGTTTGGCACTCCAGGAGACAGCACCCCCATTTAGGATGAATGCATAGCCAGAGGTGGCTCGATGATCCTCAGCCATGTTTCCATCAGTGTCAGTATACCCCTGCAGCTCTTCTCCAGAACTGCCATAGGTCAACCAGAGGTCACACGTTCCCTTCAGGTAACAAAAGACACGCTTCACTGCTTCCCAGTGGGCATCCCCAGGGTTCTTGGAAAAGTGAGAGAGAACTTGAACAGTGTAAGAGATATCTGGACGAGTCCCAAGGGCTGCATACATGAGGGTACTGACAGCCTCTTGATAGGGTACATGTGACATGTGAGTGATCTCAGCCATGGTCTTTGGGGAATGATCAGAGGTGAGGCAGATGGAGGGGTCCATGGGGGAACTGGCAGGTTTCAAATCTTCGAAACCGAATTGTCAAAGAGACGAATCAATATAAGAGTGTTGAGACATTGATAACTTGCCTTCCTTGCAGAGTCTCTTAACCTCAATGCCCAACAGCCAGTGTAACTCCCCCAGATCCGTGATCTCCACATGCTCCGATATGCGCTTCTTGACCCAGGTAACGAGGGTGATCTTTGTGGCCATAAGGGTGCAATCATCGACATGTACTGTGATAATGGCAAGGTCAGGAGTGACAACGAGGAAGAAAATGCATGGGTCATTCTCAGAACGTGTGAATCCTAAGATATCCACTAGGATTTCACAAAGACATTTGTACCAGCATTGTCCTGATTGTTTGAGTCCATATATAGTTTTCCTGAGATGACAGACCTTGTCAGGGTGGTCAGGATCTTCATATCCTGGTGGTTGCCACATGTAGATTACTTCTTCATCAGTCAGCCTTCCATTTAGAAAGGCCCCCTTGATGTCGATCTAATGGATCTCCATATTGCGGGAAGCAGTGAGTGCAAGGATGGTTTGTATGGAGGCGAGTTTGGCTACAGGTGCATAGGTGTCGAAATAATCCACACCTGGGACTTGGGAGAACCCCTGAGCGACCAAGCAGGCCTTATAATGAACCACGATGCCTTGTGCATCCTTCTTAGCCTTGAAAACCCATCTGCAACTGACGACATTAGCATCAGGAGGCAAATCAGTGAGTTCCCACATGTCTGCATTTTTTAGTGTCATGTACTACTCATCCATCCCACCCTTCCAGTGGACCCAATCCACCCTTTTCATTGCTTCCTGCAAATTCTTCGGCTCCAACACCTCAGCTCCCTCCATCTCTACAACAAAAGTCCATAGTTCTTCCCACTCTTCTTCCTCAGCTAGGGTAATGGCACGTCCTTCGAGTATGTCATGTGCCTTGGCACTTGGATTGCGGGATCGACATGAGTGTTCAGCAGGGAAATTAGAATTCGCAATGGGAGGGTCGACACTGGGAGAGGGAGGGTCAGCATTGATGGGATCGGGATCAATCATGGATGCACGATCAATGGTGTGGGTGGTAGAGTCTGCGGGTGCTTGTTCGGCTGGTGGGGAGGAAGTGTTGGCTGGAGGGAAAACATTGTGGAGTATGTTTCATTGCTCTTGTTGAATCTCGTTAGTTAATCTTTCCTCCCCCTCGAAATTCAGATCTCTGAAAACAACACTTCTCTCCACACACATGGCATTGGTATCAGGGTACAAGATCCTCATACCATTGCTCTCTTCATCAAAGCCCAACCAACGCCCCTTCTTGTTACACTCCTCTCGCTTCCGCCACAATCCATGCCTCTTTCGCATTCTCGCTTCGTCGTCCACCAACCGCCTTCCC
>JAEUWP010000597.1:0-13810 GCA_018524725.1 Podaxis mareebaensis | reverse complement strand
AGACCTAGAGGCCCTCCTGGCTCAGAAGAGAGCCGAAGAAGAATGCCTTGCTAAGGAAGCTCAAGAGAAACAGAAGCAAAAAGAAGAATGTCATGCAAGAAAGGAGGCCAAATGCTGAGCTCACAAGGAGGCTGAGAAAGTGAAGAAGGCCAAGGCTGAATGTTTGGCTTGTGAGGAGGTGGATCATTGCACCAAGGAGGAAGAAGAGAGAAAGAGACAGGACAAGGTTTGTCAGGCTTGTGAGCATCAGGAGAAGGCTCGCAAAGATCACAAGGAAGATGCCCATCAGTGGGACGAGGTGGAGGCCTGTCTTCGGGCATCAGGTAAGCATTGATTCCTTCTTAACACCTCATGGTCTAACTTCTATATTTACCAGGGGCACCCTCTCTCCCTGCAGCTATGCAGGCTATAGCAAGAGCAGGTAAGTTACTTGCCCACTCACTAGAGGTGTTTGGTAGGAATTATTT
This sequence comes from Podaxis mareebaensis, assembly GCA_018524725.1. Classification (NCBI taxonomy): domain Eukaryota; kingdom Fungi; phylum Basidiomycota; class Agaricomycetes; order Agaricales; family Agaricaceae; genus Podaxis; species Podaxis mareebaensis. Next base: position 13,343 of record JAEUWP010000597.1, on the reverse strand, counting down.
TCCTACCAAACTTCTCTATATTCAATATTATTCTGATGTTGATTTATAGGGCCATCTCTTGCTATCCCCACGCCCCCTACTCCTCAAGCAGGGCCTTTTAATAGGCCATCCACTCCTCAGAGTGAGTTCTTTTTGATTTCTATGATCTTTGTACTAATCATTTTCTATTCCCAGCCCCCAAACCTAAGAAGAAGTGTAGACACCTCCAAGCTCCTAAGTTAGGGGAGCCAATTCACAAGGAGACATTGTCAGGGGATTTCTATGTCCCCTCCAATTCTCCAGAACTATCACTGTCGCCTCACCCTCAGAAGAAACAGGCTCATGACCCTTCATCTTTGCATCCTGCTAAGGTTGTGAAGACCTCTACTAGCCAAGACGCCTCCTCACATTCTTGTGAGGAAGGGTCTTCCAATGACAAAGGCAAGAGTAGGGAGACTGCTCCCAAGGCCGGTGAGTCTTCTTCTTTGTGTGTGTTAACTTTTTCTATTAATTCTCTGAATTCTTATCTATAGCCCCACGTACCAATGAGGAATTGGTTTATGAACATGGAGTCATGACTTCTTACCAGTGGCTTAGGCCTGCTGGTAAGTTCTTCTCTCTTCCTCACGTCGAGGAAATGGTACGTCCTTTTTGCTATAATCTTTATCAAGAGTTATCTGATTTGTTCCTATTTCTAGGGACCTGTATGGGCTGAAAATCCCAAGTGTCCCAACTGCATACACAGCTGGGTTGCTTGCACACACAAGGTCATCACATGCAATGACAAGGATGAGGACAAGGACCCAGCTAGCAAGATCTCACATCCTCTGGAGGCATCTCTTAAAAGGGTGCCTTGCCAGACTTGTCAAAACAAAAACCAGCCACATTGCAGTCATGCAAAACCCCTGTCCCTCGTTCAGAACCTTGCAGAGATGTTGCGCATGAGCACCATCTCTAGTGAGCACTGTAAGTTTTATTTTTCTTAGTCTATGGTCTTGATTCCTGACTTCTAATTTCCAGACCTTCGTAACCACCTACAGGGCTTGAGCATCACTTGGACACAAGTTCAAGCACTCAAGCTTCAACACCAGGTGGCCGTGACCAGTTACCAGGCACTACTCTCTGAGTTTGCTCTGGATCTGGTCATGGCTGAGAAATACCATGCCCCTAATCCTCACTATTGGGTTGAGGCTGGGCTGGCGGAGACCCAGGAGCAGGCAGACCAGCTATTCCAGCTGGCTCATGATTGTCTTGAGAATCTGGATGTTGACATGTCTGCCCCTGAAGCTGCCACACATCTGTTCCAAGTGCAGGGCAGACTGGAGGAATATATCTTCATGGCCCTGGGAGCTCTGCCAGCTATCTGGCCTGAGCTTCCTTCTGCCCCTTCTTGGTTGGACCCTCACCAGATTTTATGCACAAGATCCAGTATGTCCCCTCTTCCTGAGGAGTCATCTCGCGAGGAGGAACCCCCAGTGCCCCTAGCTGGTGAGGATGTCATGATGGCTGAGCCTTGTGAGGAATGACTGCCTTCACCTCTTCCTATCCAAAGGAAGTCACCTCCTGTCAAGGCTCCATCCCCAGCCCCCAGCACATCTTCATCTTCTGAGTCATCCACTGAGGACCCAGCCTCCAGTTCTCATGTGGCTGCTCCTGCCAATCCTCACATTCAAACCCCTCCCCCTGCTCCTGCACCGTCCATCCCTGCTCCAGGATCCTCAGACTCTGATTCTGAGGAGTCTTCTGAAGAGGAGCCTTTGGCTAGCAAGTAGGGTATATTGGGCTTTCTCGCATGGATTCTTCTGAACTTTTGGAATTTTTTGAACTTTTTCTTTTGCCACAACTCTGCTTTTGTGACTAGAGACTCGTTTCTGTACCTAGGGTATCACCTTAGGTTTGCTTTAGTTACCATTAATCTCTTGTTCTGTTGTAGTTAGAAACTTGTAACTTAGTTTCTTAACTACAGTATTTGTTGTCTAATAACTCTGTGGTCTTAATATGATGACTGTTTCTCTGGAATCTTTGCATGATCCTAAGTCTAGGCTTCTGTCTTTATTACTAATTGAGAGACTCCACTTCTATGAATATTCCTCTATGATAGGGTTTCCATGATGATATGGATCTGGCCCTATTGATAGGAGTCATCTTTACTGATCTGTTGGAGAGTCTCACTACTGTAATTGGGTATCTTCCTTAATTAGGATCTGTTATTGGTCACACCAAAAAATCCACTTCATGTTTCTGAATGTGTTTTACTGAGTTACTGAACTTCTCGTCTCTCCCCCCCACTAAATAGATGATGTCCTTGTCTTTCTAGCTAGTTTGTGGAGTTACTTCCATTACAATGATTATGCATCAACCTGTTGTGACCCATTAACTGACACATCTTGTATGGGATCATTCAACAATGTCTATATCCAGTTTTGCTGTTCTTTCAATACTACTGATGCGTCCACTGTGGAGATACTCCACATGTCGTCTGCTGAGTTATCTCTATTCAGTCTTTCATTTGGGAAGTGAGCGGTTCATTCTTCAATTGCTGCAAACAACTATTGCAGGTTAGGTAGCTCAGTAATAGGCTTTTTTGGCCTTTGAACCTAGTGTACCCTAAGCCCATAGTATATTCTCATGAAGATTTTCTGGTATAATTTTCTGTGGATATTTAAGAGCCTCTGAATTGACTGTAGTGACATTACTCCAGCCAGTCTTGAGTTTTCTTAAACATCTATCCTCTTCTGTTTTTATCATGTCTCTTGAATCTCTTAACACTTTTACTGAACTTGACGATGCAGTCAGTAATTTCCACCATCATCTTCAACATTTTGGGCATAAGGAGACCACCAAGACCTCTGTCTTCAATGCTCTCCAAGCAATCATCAAACCAGCAGTGTTACAAGGTTTCTTCTTTGGCTAAGCGACACCTAAGTCGGAGCCTATCCTTGTAGGTGAGACGAGCAGAGGTCCTTGTCCTATACAGGTCTGAAGGAGCTGCTCTGTTTAACCTCGAGTGGCTGTTCACATTGTCACTAGGCAGCGAACTTGTATAGATTGCACACTCTGTAGGACACGACGTTAGAGAGAAGCCTTGGAGGGAAAAGCTGCACACAAGGGCGAAGAGATGTAGACTTAAAGAGGTAATACGACTCAAGGACTTATTCAAGTACCAAGAGAAGGTAACACAACTCTTTAAGATTAGACTTGCCTAATCTACATGTCCAGGCGGTGTACATATACAAGTCCTATGACTACTTTAGGAAGTAGATCAATAGTAACATAAAGGTCGAATAAGAGGAACATATCTGGAAAGGGCATAAGGCATATGGAGTAGAAGAGAAGGAGTACATACGGCATAGGATGAAAGTCTGTAGGAGCGAGCATAATTGATGCGAACACAAGTATGTCGAAAGAGACGGAACTGATACCTTGTCCTAATATAGAAAGTGTCTAAAAGAGGAAGTAGTAAGTTCGTTTCCCGATCACAAGTCATCGTCACACAGAAAGTACACTCCATGGTAGCGACACGCTTCGTCTACCTTCTCGCACATTTCCCAATCAAGTGTCTGTCGCAACTCCATGGTTTCCTGCCAGAGGCTTACCATCATGCGCTTCATCAAATCCCATTCTTTGTAAGATTGCTGCTCGAGTTCTTCGGCCTCCTCAGTGTTCTTGGAGTCAGAAATGTTCGTAACATGATCCCCTTTGTAAGGTCAAGTGTCCTCACTTGACTCAGTGACTCCCGGTAACATTTTCATCGTCATAAGGATATTCATACATTCCCTCTCCTGCATCATCCATGACGCTTCAGAGGGCATGTTCGATTGACTGAGCTGACCGTCATCGAGGGCAAATGCGTCGATTGGAGGCTCTGGGGATGATGGTGGTATTGATGGCATGGCGGGAGAGGTGTGGAGGAGATCTGTCATGGCGTTTGTCAGCAAATCTAGGTCCTCAGACGTTGTCGGCAGTGGTGAGGCCTGCCCGAAAGAGAGTGCAATGTTGGTTGTGGCACAGACAAACGGGCGAAGGAGATCTCAAGTCTCCTGACAATGGGGGTCGAGTTGCAGAGGGGAAGGGAGCTGATACGGGGAGAGCTGGGGAATGAGCATTCTGGGATCAATTGTCTGAGGGAGCGCTAATTCCTCGTCCGCCATCCTGCTGCCTGGTAGTGGCAGCATGTTTGGCGAGTCTGGCCATGGTGAGCTGGGCTCAGTCAGCGAGGATTCTGGCATAGTGGAATGGTGGGCGGGTTCTGATGGGATTGAGAAAACAATACTTCTGGTAGTGTCCAGGGGCATAGTGATGGCAGAAGGGGCAATAGTATCTGTCGCATTGATCCGCCCTATGACCCACATTGCTACATTGATAGCAGGTGGCACATTGGTCGGATAGGGTGAGGATAGGGCTGTCTGTGATAACAGGTTCTGGATCTCCAGAAGTTCTTGTTTCGGGGTGTTGTCGATCCACATCATGAAGTTGCTCGGGTACTGAAGTGGTTCCTTGGTTCTGTCAGGGCAAGGGGTTGCGAGTAACATTGCCAGATCTAAGTCCAATTTGTGGGTGGAGAAAAGCAGATACGTCCTCTCGCACTTGCAAAATCGTGCGGTGGGCGCCTCGGAGGTATCGCCTTTCTTGATCAAGTCCTGGCAAGTCAATAACCTCAGTAAAGCAGGCACTGACTTCGTCGGCCAGTCTATTAGCATGGAGCTGGCAATGTATTGTGTTAAACCAAGTCGACCTGAAAGAGTCGAATACTTCAGTTGGTTGATTACCGCGCTCAAGAGTGGTCCTTGCTTGGGAAAAGGCATCTTCATATAAAGTGTCGAGTCATACTGCGGCAGAAAGAGCAGCATCGCCTGCTTCTTGTAGGGCACAAGATGAAAGGGTTCGCCTTTGGGCGCTTTGTGTTTCATGTAGTTGGAACACCTCGGATATTTGACGCCTGACTTCTGCGATGTTGGTGACTTGTCTTTGTTGCTCTTCATAGCGGAGTGACTCAGGGGTAGAAGGGCGATCTTCCGGGGAAGGTGTCGGTTCGTGGGTGAGAGGAGTAGGTGGAACAGAAATAAGAGTTTGAGATGACGCTCAGGTGAATGAAGTGTTTGAGGTGGAAGTAGTTGAGTAGTCAGTGGCAGTAGTGTCGTTAGAAGTGAAAGACATTCGAGTAGTTTGAGCTTCAGTTGAGATTGTGTCGCAGCTTATAAGTGTCGAGGAGAGTCTTGGAATTGCACAGGTCTGTCGAATTTTGCCAGGTTCGTTCCACTTCTGGATATCCCTTCCAGTGCACTAGAAACTCTAAACCTTGTCTTCTGGTGTGACGGTGCACCACTATGGCTTCGACTTCCCATTCTTCTTCTCCTTGGATGAGGTCAGGTGGGGGTCTTGAGAAGTGTTTGCCATAAATGTCGTTTTCAGTGACAGGATAGAGGTATTGGATGTGGAAGACGTTGTGGATCTTCCAGTTCTTGGGAAGAGATAGCTCGTAGGATACATTTCTGCGTTTCCTAACAACGGTGAACGGGCCCAGTTGACGGGCGGCGATTTTCCTTGACGCAACCTGGATGGGCAGGTTTCGGGCATTGAGCCAAACCTTCTGACCAGGTTCTATTTTTGGCAGCATGCGTGTTTGTGTCCATTCTGTCATAATTTTGTGTGAGACTTTGTGTGCTATTTTTGCCACTTCTCGAATATTTATAATCCAGTTCATTCTTTCTTCGGCCAATGGGGAGTTTGTCGGTGCTAGCTCAGTTGGGAAGGCTTTGAGTGGATGGCCATACATGAGTTCAAATGGCGTTTGCTGGCAGTTGGCATGTGTTCTGGAGTTATGGGAGAATTCGACTAAAGGAAGGTGTTCAGGCCAGGTGTGGGGGTTTTGAGTGCAATAAGCTGATAGGTACATCTCGATTCCTTGATTAAATCGTTCAGTTGATCTGTCCAATTGAGGGTGATAGGCAGTAGAGGGGGCATGATCAATATTCAGCTTCTTGAACATGGCTTGTATTGATTTGGCCATAAATCGGGGATCTCTGTCCGAAATGATTTTATCAGGTATGCCTGTGCGAATGAACATGTGTTTGATCAAGATGTCTGCAATTTGCTCGGCGGTGGCAGATTTGGAAGTGGGTACTATGATTATCCCTTTCATAAGACCGTGGTCCACCACGGACAATATTGCGTCATATCTGTTGGATTCGGGGAGGTCGGTGATGAGGTCCATGGACATCTGGGCAAAAGGCTGTGAAGATCGGGGTCCTGGAATTGGCTGAAGAGGAGGCTTCAAGGGTCGTCTGTTGATCTTGTATTGTTGGCAGGTAGGGCATCCTTTCACATAGTTTGTGACATAGGCGCAAATGCCGGGCCAGGTGACATATTCTTGAAGTTTCCTGAGGGTTTCAGCGACTCCGGGGTGTCCCACAGCTGGTGCATCGTGTACACACTGCAATAAGCGCTTCTTAAGTGTGGAGTCCACGGGAAGTTGGATACGACCTTCTTGATCCAATTCTATGGTTCCATCCTTCCTTCTCTGGGCTTCATTCTCAACATCAGGATCTACGATGTTGATTTCATTGTTTCCTCCTGAATTAGCCAATTTTGCGTCAGCATTGGTAAAGTTGCTAGTTTGGAACTTCTCTAGCGGGATGGCTGCTTTCGTTGTTTCGAGCTCCATGTCTTTACTTGTCGAGGTGTGGTCTGGTCTTCTGGACAAAGCATCAGCAGCGCAGTTTTTAGATCCGGGAATATGGCGAATCTTGATTTTATGGGCACTGATCACAGCGGACCATTGAATGGTTCATCTTGATAGTTTTGACGGTTTGGCCCAATGAATGATGTCATCATGATCCGTCCATATCGTCGTTTCGTAAGGCGATCCGTTGATGTAATGATGCCATTCCTGTAACGCACAGATGATAGCTAGGAACTCTTGTTCTGATGCATGATAGTTCCGTTCGGCTGGGGAGAATGGTTTGGAATAGTAGAAGCATGGATGTAGCACACCGTTTGAGTCTTTCTGGAGGAGAACTGCTCCAGACGCATAAGCAGACACATCCATTTGAATCTCGAATGGTTTTGAAGGATCTGGGGTAATTAAAACGGGTTCTTCCAGGAACTGTTGCTTTAGTTTTCTAAACGCATCATCAGCTTCTTTCATCCATTTGAAAGGAGTGTTGGACTTCTTCAGAAGTGCGTTAAGGGGTAAAGACAGGTGGGCATAGTGCTTGATGAATTTGCAATAGAAATTGCAGAACCCGATGAATTTTCGTACATCGTGGACTGTCTTGGGGGTAGGCCAATCTGCTATTCCTCTGAGTTTGTTGGGGTCCATTTTGACTTCGTTGGGAGAAATAATGAATCCAAGGTAAGTGAGGGTCGTTTTCTCGAATTCACATTTCTCTGGTTTGAGGTAGAGATCGTGCTTCCACAAGATCTTAAATACTTCCTTCATTGTTTTGTGTAGCTCGGTTTTGGTAGGGGCATGGATAAGAATGTCATCCATATAAACGATGACTTTGTTCTGCACGATGAGCGGGGCGAGGATGGTATCCATCATGTTTTGAAATGTGGCTGGACTGTTGCACATTCCGGAAAACATGACCGTGGGTTCGAACAATCCTCAATGGGTGCAGAATGCTCCTTTCCATCGGTCTTCTTCAACAATTCAAACGTTGTTGTAGCCGAGTCTGATGTCGAGTGCAGTGAAGTATTTTGATCCTCGTAGCTTGTCGAGTATGGACTGAATCGAAGGGATAGGATAGCCGTTTTTGACTGTATGTTCATTGAGGTAGCGATAGTCCTGACAGGGCCTGAGTTTTCCATCTTTCTTCGAGACAAAGAAAAATGGTGAAGCCATAGGTGACTTTGAGGGTCTGATATATCCTTTCGCAAGGTTTTCTTTGAGGAATTTGTCAAGCTCCTTTTCTTCGGTGAGGGAGAGTTTGTAGGAGGGAAAAGCTTTCAGTACGAAGCTTTCCTTAGTTTCGATCCGATGGTCCCATTGTCGAGCGGGAGGAAATCTTTCGCTTTTCTTTTGAGAGAAAAGGTCGAGATATTCATGGAACTCTTGGGGAACTATTTTATTGGGATCAGTTTCTTTCTTCTGCTCTCCTGCTTGGGCGAGTATTTGAGAGTAGGAGGTTTTGGCGTTTATCTCGGTAAAGTTTTCCTTGGAGAAGTCTTCTTCAAGCTCGTTCACATATATTTCGGAAAGAGTGTGGTTGATTATCGAAGAGAGTGTGGTGTTGTCCGTCAATCGTCTCCATGAGAGGGTTCGTTTTGACCAGTCGATGTCGGGGTTGTATTGTGTGAGCCAAGGAATTCCCAAGATTATTCTAGGTCGTCCTAGATTAATCACCTGCAAATCCATCTTCATTTGTTTTCCATAGATGGTGAATTCAAGGGTCACAGAATGAGTGATTTGCTTGTCTTTGTTCAGGGTTCCGTCGGCGTTCCTGACTTTGATTGGTTTTTTCAGTGGTGACGTTTTCAGGTTCCATTTTTCGACCAGTTGGTGGTCGATGAAATCTCGTCTGGCTCCGGAGTCTATCAGTGCAAGGTCTTCCATGGATTTTTCAGAAAGATGCACAGTGATGGGGCAATAAAAGGTGTTGGATTGGTGGGTCTTTAAACACAATTCAGAGACGGGTACTTCATTCAAAGAGAAGGAAGGGGGCATAATTTCATCCTTTGGATGGGGGTAAGAGTCGGAAACCAGTCTGTTTGAGAAGAGAAAAGGGGAAGAAAAGGAATTGTCTTTTGGTGCATCTTTCTTTCCTTTGGACGATCTAGACATGGAAACTAGTCATCTGAGGCAAAATCCTGGATCTCCTTTGCTTGAGCACTGGTGGAATTTGAGAATTCAGTGAAGATTTCAGCGACTTCTTCGTCATCTGCTTCCTGAATTATCTCGTTAATCCGGGCGAACATGGCTTTTCGTTTTTGTTGCTTTTCCTTGTTGCGGGGTAGTTTAGGGGGTATGGGTGGCTTATGCTTGGAAACCTTTGCTTGGGCGTTTTGTGGTAGGTTTCGTGCGGATTGCGGTAAGTTCGATTTCTTCGGACATTCTCAAGCAAAGTGTCCTGTTTGTCCGCAATTGAAACACTTCCCTTGCTTGAGGTCATTGCACATCTTCGGGGTGAGGATGTTCTGAAGAAACGTCTCCAGGAGGTCTTGATTTTCCTCATTAACTTCTGCATTGGATTCTTCTTCCAAGGAATAGTCTTCTTCAAGCGCGATTTCAGAGAGTGCCAACGCCAAGTTGTCCACATCCATGGCGTATGGATCTTTATACGCCTGGCTTCATGACCAATTCATATTGTAGGATGCCTTTTTCTTCGGCTGGGGTAAAGTTCTATTGGTTCGTTCTCAGGCATGGCTAGCTCAATAGTTGTTCTCCATGTGGTGTTGTTCTTCCGCTGCTCTTGCTGCTTTGAACCAGATGTCGATGTCCGGTCCGGGTCTGAGGGCAATGGTTTTGAGGCCAATCTCGAAGTCCAGTCCTTCTCTGAACCTATAGATGAGTTCTTGTGGGTTGACCATCCCTGCTTGGGTCGCAAGGACTTTGAACTCAGAGATGTACTGGTCCACTGGTCTTCGTTTTTGCTTGAGAGCGTGGAGTCTTCGGAGAGCGTCTTCGGTGTAGTTGTAAGGGAGGAAGACTCTGTCGAGCTCGTCTTGAAATGCGTTGAACGTTCCGAGATGTAATACTCCATTGAAGTTGTGCTGGCGGAGATATTCCGTTTTCCATGGTTCCGCTGCTCCTCCAATGTAGTAGAGCATGAATATGATGGCATCATGGTCGGTAGGGAATTTGTGTTGGTTGGCGATGATGTACAGGGTGCACTGCTGCTTCCATGCCAAGTACTTCCATGGGTCTCCATCATACAAGGGTGGTGCCTCGTATTTTGGGGTGGAAGGGGCGGCAGGCATTTGTGCTTGTTGGGGAAAACCAAATCCTGGTGGAGGTGCTCCTGGTTGTCCTGGTGCGGGAGGTCCTGGGGGTGGTACTCCTGGTGGAGGTGGAGGTGGTGCTCCTGGCAGTCCTGGTGGTGGGTTTGGACCTGGTTGTCCTGGTCCTGAGGGTGGTCGTCCAGGTGGAGGTGGTCCAGGAGGTAAGCAAGGGCTTTCTGTTTGCAGCAGGTTTGCTGGCTGAGCTGCTCCAGTCTGAAGCGGGTTTCCCTGATTTCCTTGTACAATTTCCAGTTGCTTGATGTCTGGGAATCACAGGGTTGGTGAAGAGGGGTTGCTGGAAGAATCTTTGGTTTGGGGGTACGATATTACTTCCAAATGCGAAAGTGGCAGCTTGGTTGACGGGTGCCGTGGAGTCCGTTCTAGGAACTGGTGGTTGCGGTTGCAGGGGTGGTTGAACCAGTTGCTGGGGAGCGGGAGTAGAGTGTTCTGATGGTTGTTGCTGATACGGGGGTGGAATTGAGGTTGTGCTTGGAGATCAAGTGAGTTGCTGTGGTGGTTGTACAACAGTGGGAGGGATAGTGACAGTGGTCAACATTTGTTGTCTTCGTTCTCTAGCTGCTTCTCTTCTTCCTCTAATATTGGCAGTAAGTCGCAGTTCCCAGGGAGTGACTTCATCGAGGTTAAGAGATCTAACTCTTCTCGGAGGTCTTGTTCTGGCTGGAGAGACGATGGGTGAGACTGGGGAGGCTGAACGTCGAGCTGTTTCGTCACTGTCATCGGATTCTTGGGCTCTAACTCGTTCCAATAAGGCAGCTGCTTCTCCTGAAATGGTGAGGGGAGTTGGGGAGTGGAAGGACATTCAAGGTTCCTCTCGACGAGGGCTTGAATCAATTCTTGGATTTGGTCAGGCGTGAGGTCGAGGTGTCGGAGGCTGGGAGGTATTAGGGAGAAGATAGAAGTATTGTCCTGCAAGGAACTCCAGGAAGATGATAAGGTAGAATAAATAGAAGAATGGTCATATGGTTGAGGGTTGTCGATTTCAGATGATCGAGAACTGCTGTTGATTTTCATTGATTGAGAATGCTTTTCGATTTCTGTCGATCGAGAACGCTTTTCAATTTCTGTCGATCGAGAATGCTTTTCGATTTCTGTCGATCGAGAACGCTTTTCAATTTCTGTCAATTGAGAACGCTTTTCGATTTCTGTCGATCGAGAACGCTTTTCGATTTCTGTCGATCGAGAACACTTCACCTTGACAGACGTCAACACGATTTACAGTCAGAGGGTCTTCTTCTGGCAGACCACCAAGCGTTGAGTGGGCATATTACAGGCTTCTTTGCAAGACCACCAAACAACGAGTGGGCGAATTATAGTCGAGAAGGGGTTTGGTGTCGTTTAGGCACAGTGCGAAGCAATGAGAACCAACGACGTCCCGATGGCACAGTGCGAAGCAATGAGAACCTCGGGGTGACTACACGCACAGCGCGGAGCAATGAGAATGGTAGTCAGGGTGAAAAATTACAACGTGGGATCGGCACACAAGGGAAGTCTAATCTTGATGTTACAAGGTTTCTTCTTTGGCTAAGCGATGCCTAAGTTGGAGCCTATCCTTGTAGGTGAGACGAGCAGAGGTCCTTGTCCTATACAGGTCTGAAGGAGCTGCTCTGTTTAACCTCGAGTGGCTGTTCACATTGTCACTAGGCAGCGAACTTGTATAGATTGCACACTCTGTAGGACACGACGTTAGAGAGAAGCCTTGGAGGGAAAAGCTGCACACAAGGGCGAAGAGATGTAGACTTAAAGAGGTAATATGACTCAAGGACTTATTCAAGTACCAAGAGAAGGTAACACAACTCTTTAAGATTAGACTTGCCTAATCTACATGTCCAGGCGGTGTACATATACAAGTCCTATGACTACTTTAGGAAGTAGATCAATAGTAACATAAAGGTCAAATAAGAGGAACATATCTAGAAAGGGCATAAGGCATATGGAGTAGAAGAGAAGGAGTACATACGGCATAGGATGAAAGTCTGTAGGAGCGAGCATAATTGATGCGAACACAAGTATGTCGAAAGAGACGGAACTGATACCTTGTCCTAATATAGAAAGTGTCTAAAAGAGGAAGTAGTAAGTTCGTTTCCCGATCACAAGTCATCGTCACACAGAAAGTACACTCCATGGTAGCGACACGCTTTGTCTACCTTCTCACACATTTCCCAATCAAGTGTCTGTCGCAACTCCGTGGTTTCCTGCCAGAGGCTTACCATCATGCGCTTCATCAAATCCCATTCTTCGTAAGATTGCTGCTCGAGTTCTTCGGCCTCCTCGGTGTTCTCGGAGTCAGAAATGTTCATAACAAGCAGTATGTTTCTCATGTGGGTCCTTCTATATCATTCTGGTTAACTCTTGTGTATATATTTAGGACATCTTCCTTTGTCAATTAAAGGGAGATGCAAGTGCTTTGAACAAGCCCGACTTCAGCAAGTTGATCTATTGAGCTCATTGTTCTTTTGAGTCCTGGCAAAGCGATCATGACGGGAGTTACAAGATGCCCCCTATTTATCACCAACTTTGCCAGCTGTATCAACAGCTTTCTCATGTCAAAACCAAGACCTCTATTCTGACTGAAACAACTTCTAATCTTCCTGGTGGAGGCAGCCCTGATAACGGATCTGCTGGCTTGTCTGCCAGTTCAGTTTCCAGTGCAGGATCCTCCACTCCTCTGAAAAAGGTATGTGATCTTTGATTTATCTTTGTAACTCCACAGCTCACTTCCTCCTATAGTGTCACAGGGGAAAGGCTGCTTCTAGCAGTGATTGGGCTGCTAGTGAGGCTCCAGAAGAGGAGACTCAAATTGTCAATCTTAACCTGGCTAACAGTCTGCTTCAGTCTGTCTCTCCTCCTGAGGTAGGTGTCTAATATTAGATTCCTCCACCTCTGACAGGATTCTGATTCTCTTGCTAGGACCATATGCATGTGGACAATGCAAGTTCTAGTTTGACACCTTCATCACTTGAAGTGCTTACTCAGGCCCCCAACTCAGCTGTCCACGTTTGTACAAGTCTCTCACTTTTACTTTATAAATCTGACTGTTCTTTATTAGACTGGTACTGTGTTGGGCCCTCGCTCTTCCACAGTATGTCTCCCTTATGCATTGGTCCCAGGCATGGATACTTCCAGCTGTGCTTACCAATGTGCTGTACAGCTTACCATTGGTTATCATCCTTGCATTGTCACTGCCGAGGCTTCTAGTGACGGTAAGTTGTTTAATTCTTCTCTGGGTTACTGTTGTACTGATATGGGTTCCTTAGCCACTTCTTTGTCCAAATCCTTGCAAGGCTTTGCTGCACGAGCTGTCAAGCTCACTGAACACCTTGCTTCGACTGCTGGTAGGCTGGCTGTTGAGACCCACCTCCTTGGCTGCAGCTCAGAGGTTGTTCAAGCTGTGGAAGATTTAG
>JAEUWP010000558.1:0-43917 GCA_018524725.1 Podaxis mareebaensis | reverse complement strand
GGTATGTTCTTTTCCTTGTTCAGTAACTGGGGAGGGTCTGCTTAATTTACTATGTTATTTTCACAGTTTAAATGGCCGAAAATGTTTAGATTCACCCCTATTTTCATTTGGGGCATGTCAATGCAACAAACAGTCTAAAAATAATTGCATAGGCACTTCAAAGTGCCTGCAGGTTATCTTCCCAGGTCTTAGCCTAGGCTATGAGAGTGCCATTGTCCACATATAAGAGGAGGGTGACCCTGAGTGGTGCTGCTTCCCTATCAAATAGCTTTATCAGGGGAGCCAGGTACAGAGCAGAGAGGACAGGGGACAAGGCAGATTCCTGTCCTACACCCACATCTGCATCCATAGGGTTGGATGAGAACTGTCCTCACAAATAAGAGGTAGCTTGCCCAACTAAGTAGGAAGTAAAGAACCTCCCCACATTTGGGGGGAATCCCTGCTTGTCGAGAATGGCCATGAGCATATCATGGTTCAAAGAAGGAAAGAACTGAGCAATATCAAAAGTGACAACACTTGTTCTGAGGCCCTTAGCCTAGCCACTTCTGATAACATGGGTCAGGAACAAACCAGTATCTTCAGTAGATCTCTGTCTTACTCCACTGAGCTGGTTTGGATGAAAGACACCATACTTGATGGAGTTGAATTGGAGGCACTTAGAAAGCATCTTCTCAATGAGTTTGCCCAGGGTGTTCAGAAGCACTATGGGTCTGAACAACTTGGGTGTGGAGTATGAAGGCTTTTCCAGCTTTGGGATGATCACTGAGACTGACTCTTTGAAATGCCTCGGCCAGTGCCCTGCTGAGAGGCAGGCATTGGCCAAGGTGAGGAACACATCACAACAATGTTCATTTACAATGATGTCCTTTGGGTGAGACCAAGTGACATGGTCTGGACTTGGGGTGGATACTGAGGAGCAAGCTGAGAGTGCCTCAGCCAGTTCTAGGCATGAGAATGGGACCCACTCCCAAGGGGGCAGAGAGGAGAGTGGATCCAGGATATTGACCTTGGGTCTGTGATCTGAAGCTGCATTGTAGGTGCTGTGTAGGGCATTCCACAGGGTATCTAGGTCATGACAGGGGTAGCCATCGTAACTGATGGCTTCCACTGCTGGCATCTTGCATTGTTTGACCCATTCCATAAGGTCCCATGGCTGCTTGTTAGTAGTGGCTATCTCTGTGATCTTCTCATCAAAGAATGCCCACTTGGCAGCCCTTGTGGCTCACCTGAACTCTGCCCAGTCTTCTGGGGACCCAGAGGTCCTGTGATGGCTGAGTGACCTCTGACACTCCTCATTCCACCAGGGCTTGGAGCATGATACTATATTGACCTCTTTGGCACAGGAATCCCATGCCCTAGAGAAGACTTTGGCTATGGCAGACACCATCTCCTCAATCTGGTTGGAGTTTTGAGGACATCTATCAGCCAATGCTGCCAGACCCTCAGAGCACATAGAGAGGAACTCAAGTTCTTCCTCTGATTCCCTAGGCAGAGCCCACCTAGTTCCACCCAAAGATACTCACTCAATGGGAAGCTGGATTAGGAGGGGAGCATGGTCAGATGACCCCCTGTGAGAGGGCTCAATACTGCATCACAGTGTAAGAGCATTCTGTATGGAGATGAACATCAGGTCGATCACTGACAGGTGATCTGATGTCATGAAGGGAAAGCACATAGGACCAGGGATTTGGGGTTGGGCCAGATCCAGGCCAAAATCTGAAGCTGTATCCAGCAGCATCTGAGACCAATAGTGGTGGAATGGGTATGCTTCCTCCCACACACTTGAGTGGAGATTAAAATCTCCCCCCATATAATTCAGGGGTGGTAGTAGATCTGCTACTTCTGATAGAAATTGGACCACAGTTTTCTCATCATCAGAGTAGATATTGAGAAGATGACAGTGTGACTCTCTCTGGAAAAGGGAGATCATCATGAGATCATTGTGATCTACCAGATCCATGCAAAGTGATGGTCAGAGCTTGGACAGCCTGTTATGGACATAACCCATAACATGCAGTCTGGAATTCAGTTCTACTTGCCTGATAAAGCATGTCCATTTGGGATACTTGGGGGCCCCAACAATGTTGTCGCCCTCTTTTCTAATGGTAGAGGGCACTTTGTGAATGGTTCTCCAGGGAGGTTCTTGGAGGAAGATAACATCAAATTTATTTTTACATAATTCAAGCAATGAATCCACTAGAATGTAACTACAGTTGACATTCTGTGAATGGATACAGATGTCTGAGATCACTTTCAATGAGACTGAAAGGAATGCTGGGCATCAGGACAAATAGAGTAACAAGCCATGCAGTCACATACTTCAGAGTATTTCTTCCTGATCCAATCACCATTGAATCAGTGGGACCAGAAGGGACACTTGCAGGAGTTGACAGAATGCTTGCCCTTGCAGTTAGGGCAAGTGAAGGATTCCCTGTGGGGGCAGGGGTGATCCGGCCTGGTTGGGGGGATTGGAGGATTGGCTTTTGGGTTGCCTTTACACAACCCACACAGAAGACAGTGGTTCTCACACTTGTGAGGACCTGAGTAGAGGGGGCAGGCATGACTTTTGTACCTGCATACAGTGGTGGGATGTCCCCATCTCCAGCAACACTGGCAGAGGGGGACTCTGGGATTGGCTTTGGCTGCTAGAATGTGGCAAGATTGACCAAAGATCTATATAGTCCTGTTGATCAAGGACCTTGCCTTGGTACCCCTTTGGGAGTCCCAGATTTGGAACTAGATGGTGCACCCATCTAATGCCAGAGAGTTTCACCTGACCCTGATGTTGTTGGCAACCATGAACAAATCTGCATATGGCAAAGACCTCATGGTAGTGATGATGTCATTGGGCTTGGTATTATCATGCCCCTGACAGATGAATGGGACTCCAATAATCTTGAGATAAGATTTGGAGTGGGGGAGGTCTATGTCCCCCTGGGAAGTGGGGCTGAAGACCAAAGGGAGGCAGCAGTGGATGACTTTGAGATCATCCTCCATAGCTATGACATTAGTGGCAACAATGAATCCACTGAAGCTGGGCCTAATAGATTCACCACGAAGCTTAGACCTCATAGCAATGAGAGCTATGTTGATAGTGGCTAGTAAGTCATTGGGCATTACTATAAGAGTGGTGACATCCACCATGATGATAACCTGGCATCTCATTGGGCCAGAAGTCATCATTGAAGGCTGTTTGCTAGCAGCCTTAGAAGGTTTGGCCCCTGCTGCCTGTTTCTCAAGTTGGACAAGCTTCTAAGGGGGAGAGATGGAAATGCCTTAGCCAAATTGACTAGGTTCATTGTCTTGGCCTGTTAGGGGCCAGGGGGGGCAACCACCACCTGGACATAGTTCCCTGGGCATGTCACCATATTGACTGGAGGTGGCCCACCTCTAGGGGCAGGCCTCTTTGGTGGGTTAGGCAAGGGGTAGGGCCCTGACCAGGAGCAGTTCCCCCCATTGAGTGCTAATGGGCAGGGGTTGATGGGGCATGCTAGGGGCTGCACTGGGACAGTATCATCTGACTTCATAGGTAGAGGAGATGATAGGGGGAGGAGGAAGGGCTGCCTCAGCAGGAATGGCCCTATGGCCTCAATAATCCTGTCTGCCAGTGTGTAGGCAGAATTGGGGTGTGTTAGGACTGTAAACTAGCCCACGTCTTTGAGGGCTGACACCAGGGTCAATGCTGTCCTCATGATCTCATTAAGAGCATTCCCCAAGAAAGGGGAGTGAGCATACTCAAGAACCCAACTCCTGGTTGTCTCGAGGGATTCAGCAATTGCTTCTGCATCCTCCTCAACACCTAACATGGTGTTCAACAGCTTTAAGGGGACAGCAGCCAGGACTTCACCCACATCCATCTGAGAGGATAGATTGGGGGTGGGGGATGCCTAGTGAGAGTTACCAGGAGTGGACTGAGACTGGGTGGCTCTTGGAGTCACCTCAGCAGAAAGTTGGCAGTCTTGGGCAGGAGTTGGTGATGTGTAGCACTCCCTTGCAGTAGTGCTTGGTGATGGGGGGGTGAAGGGGTCTGCACCCCAGTCAATGGTGGAGGAGGTGGGGCTCCTGGTAGTGGTAGAGGTGTCTGCTGAGGCAAAGCAGTGGCCTGGGGGGGGTGCCCTCCAAGTGCAATCCACCTTGACCTCTCAAGGATTTGGATGAATGTGACATTTAGTTGATGTATACCATACCTGATTTGAGATCAGGTGACCTAGAGGCTTTGGGAGTTGAGTAAGACAATGAGCAGGTAGGGTGTCCCAAATAGGAAGGTGGTGGTATGAGATCAAGAAGTGCATAGATGAGTGTTATCACTTTTGACATTGCTCAGTTCTTTCCATCTTTGAACCATGACATGCTCATAGCTATACTAGACAAGCAGGGATTCCCCCAAAACATGGGAAGGTTCTTTGCTTCTTACCTAGTTGGGCAAGCTACCTCCTATTTGTGGGGACAGTTCTCTTCCAACCCTATAGACACAGATGTGGGTGTAGGACAGGGTTCTGCCCTGTCTCCTGTCCTCTCTGCTTTGTACCTGGCTCCCCTGATGAAACTGTTTGACAGGGAGACTGCACCTCTCCAAGTTACCCTCCTCTCTTATATGGATGATAGTACTCTCATAGCCCAGGCTAAGACCTGGGAAGACAATCTGTAGGCACTTTGAAATGCCTATGCAATCATTTTTAGGCTCTTCATCACCTTCACTCTGGTTTTGGAACATTCCAAGTTGGAGCGATACCACTTCTCCTGGAAGTCTGGAGATGACAACCTGCTGATAGATCTGGGGTTTGCCCCATTCACCAGTGATACTCCTCTTAGACCCAAACTATATTGGCATTACCTGGGATTTTTTTTTTTTTTTGTTCAACAATTTATATACTGGTGCTCAGTTGTAGTCCAGTTGCAGAATACATCACTGTACCTACTCTATATAAGATGATGTGAGGGATAAGCTCCCCACAGGCTGACATGCACTCACCTCCCAAAGGCTACCAAGCACAGGATGAGGACAGCACAATGGTGCTGCCAGGCATGCTACTCCCTAGTCTGGTCCCCTTGCCTACATCCAAAGGCCCTTGGAAGCCAATCCCCAAGGGGACCCACAACCAGAACAATGGGTCAATTCCCAGTTAACCACTACTAGCACAGAGCCAGCGGACACCAAGGGTTATAGTTGGATAGGTGTTACTTCACTATAAAGGACTCAAGGGTTAGGCCCAGGGTCCATAACCAAACTGGGTTTAACAGTTATCTGATCCCCAATGGATCAGCCCTAAATGCAAATGTAGATGCATTCACTTTCAGGAAATTGATCAAGTCTCCCAAGTAGATGGGACCCTTGATGTGTTTCTTGAAGCACTTACAGTATTGCAAGATATGATCATGTATCTTGACCATAGCCAAGCTGCATAGACAGGAGACTTCCTCCTGTGGGAAAAATTGGGCCTTATAGGACCCAATGGGGGCATGTCTGAGGACACACCTTGCAAAGTACACTGAGAGAGTGGGTGGCACCCCTTTAAAGAGAGTAAACCAAGAACCACCAGAGTGGTACCTGGGCTGAAGTGGCTTCTTAGAGCCCAGGTCCAGAACCTCAAGGAACTAGTGGCCCCTGTACTTCAGCTCCTGGAAAACAGCCTTCCAGGCATTAAGACAAGAGTTAACAATATTTTTAAAATGTTAGTTGAGTGATTGCACTACCTGTGTGCCAATAGCCACAGGGGGGAGTGTAGAGGCATGCTTATGAGCCACCCTGTGAATCTCCCAGGGGTCCCCAGCAAGGACTTCCCAGAATTGTACCTTCCTTCCCTGTTGGGATAACTATGGAGTAAGAAGTCAGATAACAGCCAAGGTATGAGCCTGCCCTGACATGGGAGAAGGGTCAACAGATCTCTTGGCAAGAGCCAGAGAATCAGTCCAGATCAAAATAGTGTTAACACCTTCCAAGCCAACAGCTCAGGCCAGTGCTAGCCAAATGGTGAAGAGCTCCATATCTAGGGCAGTGACATCACCTACTGCTCTCCTGGTCGCATTAACCAGGTTTTTGCAGTGGTATACCAAGGCCACTGATACAGCCTGGTAAAAGCCATGTGTGGGCTGACTTGCATCAGTCCCACAGTAGGCTGTGTCAGGGGAGTGTTCTGCTGCATGCATCACTATCTCCATCTGTTGTAAATACCTGGCCTGATCTTCAGCATCCCTGGGCATGGTGCAGAACTCGACTTGATCTTGAAATTGGTTGAGAAGATGATATCTGGGCCAGGCTTCATCAGCATCTGGCTCAAAACATTTGCTGATCTCATCCAGCTTTTTGTTGGAGGAGATGAGGGGACTACCTGCCTTCTCACACTGCCTAAGTATCATGAGGGCAATAGATCTAGGGTGGGGCATCACTCCCATGGTGTAATCATCCCCTAACAATGCCCTAAGGGTATGATTGGGGGAGAGGGTGTGTACCCTGAAGCACACCTGTTTAGTGAGCTTCTTGAGATATAGATGGAAGGGGATGAGGCCCACTAGAGCTTCACTCCCTCCAGTCAGAGACATTCTAAAGGTGCCAGTGATCCAAAGTGCAGCTTTACACTGCATCTTAGAGAGGAGCTTAAGGAGCAGCTTGTTCTGTGCTCCTGGGAAGAACCAAAGGCAGAACCCATAGGTAGCTATGGGCACCACACATGCATAGTAGAGTGTGTATTTCTGATTGGATGTCAGACCATGTGAGGAGTTACCTAACATCCCCATTGCCTTGACTGTCAATAGGGATTTGGTGGAGTAATACCTGATGTGCTCCTTGAATGAGAGCTGCCAATTGAAATAGAATCCCAAGTACTGCCAGAATGGCTTGGGCCTAAGGGGAGTATTACTAGTGAATGGGGGCATTACCTGGGATTCTATTTCAATCAGTGACTCTCATTCAAGGAGCATATCAGGTACTACTCCACCAAGTCCCTATCAATGGTTAAGGCAATGGGAATGTTAGGTAATTCTTCATGTGGTCTGATATCTGATCAGAAGCACACACTCTACTGAGCATGTGTCATACCCATAGCCACTTATGGGTTCTGCCTTTGGTTCTTTCTGGGAGCACAAAACAAGTTGCTCCTCAAGTCTCTCTCAACAATGCAGTGCAAAGCTGCATTGTGGATTACTGGCATGTTCAAAATGTCTCTGACTGGAGGGAGTGAAGCCCTAGCAGGCCTTATCCCCTTCCATCTGCATCTCAAGAAGCTCACCAAATGGGTGTGCTTCAGATTACATACTCTCTCCCCCAATCATGCCCTCAGGGCATTATTGGGAGAGGAACACACCATGGGAGTGCTGCCCCACCCCAGATCTATCACCCTCATGACACCTAGGCAGTGTGAGAAGGCAGGTGGCCCCCTTATCTCCTCCAATAAGAAGTTGGATGAGATTAGTGAGTGATTTGAGCTGGACACTGAAGAAGCCCAGCCTGGACATCATCTTCTTGATCAATTTCAGGATCAAGTTGAGTTCTGTGCTGCACCCAGGGATGCCAAAGACCAGGCTAGGTATGTACAACAGATGGAGATGGTTCTGTAAGCAGCAGAACACTCCCCTGATACAGCCTATTGTGGGACTGATGTGAGTTGGCCTATACATGGCTTCTACCAGGCTGTGTCAGCAGCCTTGGTGTACTACTGTAGAAATCTGGTTAATGCAACCAGGAGAGTGGTAGGTGATGTGACTGCCCTGGATGTGGAACTTTTCACCATTCAGCTGGCACTGGCCCAAGCCATAGGCTTGGAAGGTGTTAACACTATCCTGGTCTGGACTGATTCTCTGGCATCAGCCAAGAAATCAGTTGACCCCTCTCCTACATCAGGGCAGACATATGCTTTGGCTGTCATTCACCTTCTCACCCCATAGTTGTCCCAACCAGGGAGGAAGATACAATTTTGGGAGGTTCCTTCAGGGGACCCCTGGGAAATCCATGGGGCAGCTCATGAGCATGCCTCCATGCTCCCTCCTGTGGCCATTGGGATGCAGGTAGTACAGTCACTCAATCAACAACTGAGAAACATTGTTAATTCTTGTCTCAATGTCTGGAAGGCTGTATTCCAGGAGCTGAAGTATAAAGGTCACCAGTTCTTCAAGGTTCTGGACCTGGGCTCCAAACAGCCTCTCTAGCCCAGGTACCACTCTGGTGGCACATGGTTCTCACTTCTCAAGGATGCACCACCCACTCTCTCAGTGTGCTTCACAAAGTGTGTCCTCAGGCATACCCCCATCAGATCCTACAAGGTCCAATTCTTCCCACAGGAAGAGTTCTCCTGTCCCTGTGGCTTGGCTATGGTTGAGATGTGTGATCATATCTTGCAGCACTGTAAGTGCTTCAAGAAGCACATTATTATTGAACACAAACTCAGCAATCAGAAGGAGTTTTGGCCCAGTTGTCCTGTTGATAGTTGCAATAAATGCAGAGGTACTGTTCCAAGGTCTAGTTAGTTCATTCCATCTGTCCATTACCTTTGGAATGGTATCCAGAGGTATAGTGAAGCTTCATGTTGAGAGCTTGACCAAGGGAACAGAAGAAATGTGATACAAATTTGGAACCACAGTTAGAGGTAATGTGCAAAGGAACACTGTACTTGGAGAATACATGTAGGACAAATAATCAGGTAGGCTCAGTGGAAGTGATAGTATCATGTGTCAGAACAAAGATTGCTTGCTTTATGAGGCAGTCAATAATTATGAGTATAGTGTCATAACTGGAGGAAGAGGGAAGTTTCTTGATGAAGTCCATGGAAATTGAGTCCCAGGGGCATTCAGGGATTGGAAGCTGCTTGAGGTTCTCATATGGCTAATGATGTTGAGGTTTGGATCACATGCATGTCACACAACTCTTGCAGAAATCCTTGATGAAGTCTTGGATACTGGGCCATGTATAATTGCATCAGATCAGTTCTAGGGTTTTGTTCTGGCCAAAATGACCAGCTAGTGCATGGTTGTGGTGGTACTACAAGATGCAGAGGTGGAGGTTGTTGGAGTCAGGTACATAGATCCTGTCATCAAGTTGTAAGAAGCCATTGGAATCTACAGACCAACATCCTTTGGGGTTAGCAAGGTGTTCAGCTGTGATTGGGTCATTAGGAAGGGTGGCAAGGATATCAGAATGGAGTTTAAACATATCCATGACTACAGCAGCACAAAGGGTTGGAGTGTAGAGGTAGGTAGTGCAGATGGAGGCAGCAAGCTGTTCTTAAGTGAATAGGGGCCAGAAATTGTACAGGTTGACCACTGAGTAGTTGCTATTCCTCCCTTTGGGGTAGATGTCCCATTGTCTAGTCAAAGTGTCTAGTTTTATTCTGAGGCAACCAGGGCAGAAATAGATGATAAGGTTGAATTGTGAAAGATATTTGGACCAGTAGGCTTGGCATCAGGTCAAAACCTTTATGGTATAAAAATACTCAAGGTTCTTGCAATCTGTGACAACATTTATTGGAAGAGCAGAGCCTTTGAGGTAGTGTCACTAAATGCAGAAGGCTTTGAAGATTGCCAAGAGTTCTTTGTCATGGGTGTCATAATTGAGCTTGGAAGTGGAGAATGTGTGGGAGTGGAACACTATAGGATATATATTGCCATCTGGAGTGACAATGGAGAGAATTGCAGCTAGGGTATAGTCAGAAGTGTCAGTCTCAACAATGATTTGGGAGTCAGGGATCCAATGAGTGAGGACTAGAGCAGTAGTGAAGGCTTCCTTAAGGGTGTTGAATGATTTGTGGGCTTCATCACCAAAACTCTATGGAGTACCTTTTTGGGTGAGACAAGTAAGCAGAATGATGATATTGGAGTATGCATGGATGAAATAGCAGTAGAAATTTGCAAACCCAAGGAAAGACTGAATGTCTTTTAACCTTCTTTGGCTCAGGCCACTCCTGGATGATCTTGACCTTGACCTTGGACATCTTGAGACCTTCAGGAGAAAGAATATAACCAAGGTATTCAACTGTATCAGAGTTGAACTCACATTTATTGGTGTGCACATAAAGACTATTTTTGCAAAGACATTTAAGGACCTCCCAGACATGCTTGCAGTGCTTGGATGGGTTGTTGGAGTAGATCAGGATATTGTCCAAATAGACAGTGACACACACATCAAGCAAATCCTTGAAGATATCATTCATGAATTGTTGAAAAGCAGCAGGAGCATTGGTAAGACTGAAAGGCATGATGAGCTATTCAAATGAGCTGTAGCAGGTTCTGAATGCAGTCTTTCATTCATCACCTTCAGTGATCTGGACCAAATGATAAGCATGATGGAGATCTATCTTCATATAAATGTGGGCCTTGTGGAGAGAGTTGAGGAGATCAGAAATGAGAGGAAGCAGGTAACAATCCTTCTTGGTGATACAGTTGAGGCCTCAGAAATCAACACAAAGTTGGAGGGATCTGTCTTTCTTCTTGACAAAGAGAACAGGGGCACCATGTGGAGAGGTGGAGGGACAGATAAAGCCTATTGACAAGTGTTCATCAATAAACTCTCAGAGCACTTCCAGCTCAACCTGTGATAATGAATAAATCATTCTGACTAGGGGAGAAGCACCTTTTTCTAGATTAATCTTGAGGTCAAAAGGATGGTATGGGGGAAGGGAGTTGGTATGGGCTTTGCTGAAAACATCAGCAAATTTGTGATACTCAGTGGGAACATTGAAAAGGTTGGTAGGCTCTTCAGTGGAGGCAGATGAAGCAGAAATAGCAGTGGAGTGGAGATTAAGGACAAAGTGGTATGAACCCAGAAGACACAAAGCATGCATGAATGCTGCAGTATTGATGAGACAGATGTCAGGCTTTGCAGGAGGGAAGGGAGTGGAGTCAGAGATCAGAGTCAGAGATGAAGCTGGATCCAGAACAGTGGTAGATGACTCTACAGAAGTAGAGGATGCACATACAGAAACAGAAGGTGTGAGATTTGCATTGTCAGGGGCACAGAAAGTGATATGGCCTGAAACCCAATCAATCAATGGATTGTAGTGGGTGAGCCAGTCATGTCCTAGAACTACTGAACAAGCAGAATCAAGCTGGGTGACATACAGGTCAAGGTTCATACATTCACTGGTATCAAAGGTTACAGGAAGTGAAGCAGACTGAGTGATAAAGGAATTTGAAGAGCCATCAAACAAGCAAAGTTCCACCAGAGCAATAGATGAAGTTGGAATGTCAAATTTGTACACTAAACTGGAGTCAACAAAATAGTGAGTAGAACCACTGTCAACAAGCACAGTGATGAAGAAAGGAGAATTGGAGGCAGGGGAAGAAAATAGAGAAGAAGTGAATTTGAGATACAAAGCATTAGGGTTAGAAAGAGCAGATGCATTGAGCCAGAAACTCCCTGGTGCACAGAGAAGATCAATGTAGCCCCCAGTCTGTGTGGAGACCTGAGGACTGCCCTCTATTTTTTTGAGCCCTCCAGAGGGGGACCTGAAGCAAGAGGGGCATCCATATTGGCCTTGCAAGCCTTAGCCTTGTTAGCAGATTTTTGAGGACAGTTGTCAACCTAATGACCTGGTTTGCCACAAAAGAGACATAGCTTGTTGTTAATGTGATGCTGGCATTCCTGGGGGGTCAACTTACCATCCTTGCTGAGTTTGTTGGAGAGCAACTTGGGTAGAAATGAAGATGAAGATAAAGACAAAGGCTGATTGGTGAATGGAGTGGGTTTGGTGAAATGGAACCCTTTACTAGACTGCTGGGACATGTTTGTGGAGTTGTTGCTGATACTTGATTTAGCAGTTGGAGGCAGGTTCTTGCCCTTGCTCTTGTCAGAGGAATACTGTGGTGACTCCTGTTTGTTGTGGAATGTTACAGACCAGTTACCAGTCCAGCTCTTCTTGCATTGGCATTCCCAGTGGCAATTGTTAATGTGCATTACAGCAGCATGCATGTCAGCATAGGAGGTGGGTTTGCCATTTGGAAGCAAGATGAGGGCATCTTGGATTCAGTCTGGGAGACCACAGTAGTAGCAATGGCAGAGGACAGAGTCAGGCCACTTGAGGAGACCAGTAAGATGGGTGAACTTGACATTATACTTGGAGATGTGTGACCTGTTAGCCATGGTAAGGTTTTTGAGTTCCTTGGTGGCTTTGGTGATGGGGTCAATGGCATCAAAATAGAGATTGAGTTCATTGGAGAGGAGTTTCCAGTTGGTGTACCATAGGATCTGATCCCAATCTGGCTCCAAGTCCAGAATAGTCTGGAACCACTGGCAAGCCAACTCAGAAAGATAAGAAATGGTGAAATTAACTTTTGCAGTCTCCATTTGGAAAAGTTGCAGATTAGTCCTAAAATAGATGCAATACTGGAATAGGAAATCCAGAAGCTTGTATGGCTTAGATCCATCAAAGGTGTCAGGTTCTTTTGCCTGGATCTTTTTGGGACATGCAATGGGAAGAGGAGGAATGGATTGGTTGCATACACTGGATTCAATACTGCAGGTGAGTCTCTCCATGACTCTCATAAAATGTGCACTATTGTCCTCAGGAGGTTCCTGAGTGCTATGGGCTTCAGGTTCACTATCGCCATCATCATCACTTGGACCATCACTATCACTGGGGTTATCACCTAGAGGACCACCACCACCCTGACCATCTTCCTGACCTTCAGCATTGTCAGTCAGATTCAGGTCATTGGGCAGGTCATAGTACTCAAGTTTATCTTGAGTGTCATTGGGGACATGGGATTCTCTATTGTCCAGTTGGGACTCTGTGACGTCCTCAGACTGGCATTCACTGACTTCCCAGTTGTTGGGCTCTTGGTCTATGAGTGGTTCTTTGGTTGTGGCACTAAAAGTTTGGGAGTTGGAACAGGATGTGGGGAATTGGGGAGTAGAGGAGCCAAAAGTGGCAGCAGAGGAATGGCAACAAGTGCCTGAAGGAAGTGGATGAGTAAGAATAGTGATGTTCTGTGAACAAGCAGTAGTGTAAGTAATAGTTCCAGCAGTCATAGAAAAATGGCAATACCAGAAGTCTGAGTCTGAATAGACTGTTACATTCTGGACAGGCACCTAGGGTGTTAGGGAGTAGACCTTGGCCTCAGCTTATGTACTGTGCCCTTCTAGTATTGCATTGGTCCAATTTGGACAGAGGTGGAACCTAGAGGTGGAAGGAATGAGGGACAGAGTGCAGATGAGTAGCAGGAATAGTCAGAAGATGACCTAGAAGACAGATGAGCAGATCAGAGGTAGAAGAGGTTAATGAAGTTGATATTCAGACTGAGGAAACAGATACAGGAAACTACTATGCTTAAATACATATCAAGAACTGGAAATGGGAAACAGGAAAATAACTGGAGAACAATAACAAGTACAAATGGGTAAAACATTTCAGAGGTAAAGCAGGAACTGGAAATGTGTGGAAGGTATAGGTATAGGGGTGGAATGGAAGGGAGGCTGTTCAGAATGTAATAAAATGTAGAATGGAAGTAAGGAACAAATGGACCAAGGCAAAGGTAAAGGATCTGAGACAATAAAGGAAAAGCAAATGAACAACACTCATTGCAGTGGTTGTGAGCAACCAAGTGCATACACCTATCTGTTTGGATAACAGGGTGGATGGAAATCCATCAATAGAACAAGTGGATCAGAGTCATGTGAAATCAAAACATTGGATATCAGATTTTCAGACATCAAATAAGTGTGGGAAAGTAAGCACAGAAGTGTGTAAGTGGTTGCAATACTAGATAATGTCTCCAAATGTGAAAGGCTTCAAAAATAGCCAGAAGTTCCTTGTCATGGGTGTCATAATTCAACTTGGATGAAGTGAATGTGTGGGAATGGAAGGCAATGGGGTGAATGTCACTGTTGGGAGCAATGATAGAGAGGATAGCAGCTAGTGCATAGTCAAATGCATTGGTTTCAACAATGATTTGAGAGTCTAGAATCCAATGGGTAACAACTGGGGTGGTTGTAAAGGCCTCCTTGAGTATATTGAATGCTTTGTGGGCTTCTTCACTGAAGTTCCATAGTGTGCCCTTTTGGGTAAGATGAGTGAGTAGAACAATGATATTGGAATAGGCATGAATGAAGTGACAATAGAAGTTAGCAAACCCAAGGAAGAATTGAATATCCTTGACCCTTTTCAGTTAAGGCCACTCCTGGATAATCTTGACCTTTTCCTCAGACATCTTGAGGCCATCAGGTGACAGGATGTAACTAAGGTATTCTACTGGCTCTGAATGAAATTTTGATTTGTCTGTGCATGCATAAAGGCCATATTGATGAAGACACTTGAGGACTTCCCAGACATGTTTGCAGTGCTCAGAAATGTCATTGGAATAGATTAGGATGTTATCCAGATAAATGGTAATGCACACATCAAGCAAGTCCTTGAAAATGTCATTCATAAAATGCTGGAAGGCAGCAGGGGCATTGGTAAGACCAAATGGCATTACAAGCCATTCAAACAAGCCATAACAGGTATGAAATGCAGTCTTCCATTCATCACCCTCAGCAATGTGGACCAGGTGGTAAGTATGATGGTAGTCTATCTTTGCATAAATGTGGGCCTTACAGGGTGAGTTGAGAAGGTCAGAAATAAGGGGAAGTTTTTTTTTTTTTTTTTTTTTTTTTAAATCCATGTTTATTGCAGTAAGACTAGCCTACTACAAAAGGGTGCACAATAGCAGTCCCAATCAGATATGAGAAAAGAAACAGAAGAAAAGGAAAAAAACAGGTGCCCTAAACAACAGGAATGAAAAAGTTCAAAGTTAAATATATATAGACAAAAACAAGAGAGTCTGTACAGAATACAGTGACATGGCCACTTGCACTCGTCTTGACTAACCCTTACAACCCCCACCCCGAGGAGCAGAGGCTTTCTTGGCTGAAGTAGAGGCCACATCATGTTGGTATCACCCGAGAATCCAATCTCAGTCAAAGCGATGTTGCCAGTAGGGGCACTAGTGGTCGTTGGAAGAGTGGGTGCCTGAGCAGTTGAGGCACCAGGGGAAATGAGGGCAGGGTTCACCTACTAGAGTGGGGGGGATGGGGGGAGACGACTTGGGATTGCCCTTGCAACACCCAGCCATGGAGCGGTGGGAGGCCTCGGAGTGAGGTCCCCCACAGAGAGGACACCTGGGTGCACGAGCACAGCAGGCATCAGAAGGATGACCCCAGTGCCAGCATCACTGGCACTGAGGTGTACTGGTGTGGGTGTGAGCCCCTTTGATGAGACAGGAAGCACCATTAATCATGATGTGCCTGTTGATGAGGGAGGTAGCGAGGGTGCTGCATTGAGAGTCAACCAAATCAATCCACACAGTGGCAGTATCAGACTTGGCAGAGTTTCGCACGACGTGCAAGTGGTGCACATCAGAGGTGGGGAAGAAGGGGGAAGCCAAGGCCTCAGTCTTGACTTGATCAGCCGTGATGGTGAAGCCATCGGCTGAGAAGAAAGGAACATCCACAATCTTGATGAAAGACCTGGACACAGGGAGGGTGATGGAGGCACTCTTGAGTGCAGTGGGGAGGCAGGCAGACAAGGTGTCAAGGTCTGCCTGGGAAGGGACACCACCTGTAGAAAAGGTGATGACACCAGAGTGGAAGCAGCCAGAGTCAACAACAAGTGCTGACTTGGCCCGGGTAAGTGCTTGGTTGAAGTGCACGACAAGGGACTGAAGGGAGATGTGAGTGCTAGCTAGGTTGCTAGCACTGGCGCTCAAAAAGAACTGATGCCAGGTGGGTCCCCGGGTCACATAATAAGGCTTACACCTTGTGGAAGGATTGGGCCCAGAAGGGCTGGTCTTGATGTCATGTGCAGGAGGACTGGGCCTGTTGCGTGGAAGTTGAGGGGCATGTGAGAGAGGTCTGGGCCTGTCATGTGGAGTGTGAGTCACAGGGGGGGGCTGAGGAAGCACCGAGGCCTGGGTGGAGGGTTGGGAAGCAGGCACTGGTTGAGTGTCTGTCATTGCTGAGTCAGCTGTTCCATGGAACAGCATGTGTTGGGCATGCAGTTTGCATGCCTCAATGAGCAGAGCAGTAATACTGTCTGCTGGGGGGGGGATGCGCCAGGCAGAAGGGGGAGTGTGGTTGGTGAATAGATTCTTAGACTCCAAGACAGATATGAAGTCACAGAGGGTGGCAAATAAGTGAGGATCAGGGGAATATGGATTGTCAGCTTCAAGAAAGGCTCGGGACAGCATAATGAGAGCACCTGAGGGAGTGTCTTCCTCGTCTTCAATGGCCTTGCCAGGGGTGGAGTCAGAGGGAAGAGTGGAAGGAGCAGCTTTGGGAGTCTTCTGCTCAAAAGGAGGGGAGACAGGGAGATCAAGCTCCATGTCAGAAGAGGACCTGCTCTGGAGAAACCCAGTAGCATGCCCAGAAGATGATGAGGGGGAGGGGGTACCTGGCTCTGATGTAGTCCACGAGAGTTTTTGCCACTCTTGCTGTGGGGGGCCTTGAGGGATCCAACTGCTGGGGTTGGAGGGAGTGTGAATGCCTTGGCTGTTAGTGTCATCAATGGTCATCGCTTTGAGGTTCTCGATGTATTTGCGCCATGCTTTATCTTGCTGGTGGTCATATTCACGATCTTTGTGCTGCTGAGGGGTTTCAGGAATAACAGATGGGCTTTTGCCCTTGCAACAATTGCCCATGGTGATGAGCACCTAACCATGATGATGGTGGTTACTGGAAGAGGAAGGTGGAAATGAGGGGAAGTGGATAGCAGTCTTTCTTTGTAATCCAGTTGAGACCTCAGAAGTCAACACAGAGTCAGAGGGATCCATCTTTTTTCTTGATGAAAAGAACAGGAGCACCATGAGGGAAAGTGGAAGGATGAATAAAACCAATTGACAGGTGTTCATCAATGAACTCCCAGAGTACTTCTAGCTCAACCTGTGACAATGAATAAATCATTCTAAGAGGGGGCAGTGCACCTTCCTCAAGATTGATGTGTAGATCAAAGGGTCAGTGAGGAGGAAGGGAATCAGTGCAGGCCTTGCTAAAAATGTTAGGAAATTTGTGGTATTCCTTGGGAACATTTGAAAGGTTGATGGTGTCTGTGGAGGAAGTAGAAGTAGCAAAAACAGTGGAACAGAGGTTGAGGGTGAATCTGTATAATCCAGGGAGGCACAAAGCATGCATGAATGCAGTAGCATTGATGAGATGAATGTCTAGCTTCATAGGGGAAGGTAAATCAGGAACAGGAACAGAGACCAGATCTAGAGAGGTACCCAAATCAGGAACTGGAGATCCAGTGGAGACAGAGGACATACAAACAGAGACAGATGGGGCAAGATCCAAACTGCCAGGGGCATGGAAAGTGATGCAGCCCATAACCCAATCAATTGATGGATTGTAGTGGGTGAGCCAGTCATGTCCAAGAACCACTGAGCAAGCTGAATTGAGCCAGGTAATATACAGGTCAAGATTCATTGATTCACCAGATTCAAAGTTTATAGGGATAGTAGCAGATTGCATAATAAAGGAGTTAGATGAGCCATTAAACAGACAAAGTTCAACTGGAGGAATGGATGAGGTGGGAATTCCAAATTTGCACACCAAGCTAGAGTCAATGAAACAGTGAGTAGAACCACTGTCAATGAGTGCAGTTACAATGAAGAGAGAAGAGGAATCAGAAGAGAGAAGCAAAGGAGAAGTGAAAGGCACATAGAGTGCATGTAGGTTGGAAAGAGTGGATGTGTTGAGTTAGAAACTCTCTGGTGCATAGAGGAGCCCAACACAGTCCCCAGTCTGTGCTGAGTTCTAAGGACTGCTCACTATTTTGTTGAGCCCTCTGGAGAAGGGACCTGAAGCAGTGGGAGCATCCATCTGGGCCTTGCAGCCCTTAGACTTTCCTTGCAGAGTGGATTTGCAAGGGCATGTGTCAACCTTGTGACCAGCTTCACCATAGAAAAGGCAAAGCTTGTTGTTGATCTGGCACTGGTATTCTTGCAGGGTTAATTTGCCATCTTTTCCAAGCTTGTCAGTAAGAGGTTTAGACAGTGGAGATGACATGGATGGTTTGCTGGGAGGGGGTGACAAGGATTATATGGACTTGGTAGGCTGGGAACCCTTGTTGGATTGTGATGAATTATTGCTGGCAGGCTTGTTGTTGGACTGCAGGTTCTTGCCTTTGCCCTTGTCTGACTGATTAGATGATTCTTGTTTGTTGGTAGTGTTTCCAGAATGGTTCCCCATGCAAGACTTCTTGTATTGACACTCCCAATAACAATTGTCAATCTGCATGGCAGCAGCATGCATGTCAATGTAGGAAGTGGGTTTCCTGTTTGGGAGGGGGAATCTTGGATTTGATCTGGAAGACCACAGTAACAACAGTGACAAAGGATGGAGTCAGGCCATTTAAGAAGACCAGCAAGATGAGTGAATTTGACATTGTATTTGGAAATATAGGCACTATGAGCTATTGTAAGATTTTTGAGTTCCTCAGCAGCCTCACTGACTGGATTGAGGGCCCCAAAAGTGTCAGTCAATTCCTGCAAAAATAGTGTCCAATCTGAATACCAAGTGATCTGGTTCCAGTTGGGTTCCATATTGAGCATGGTCTAGAACCACTGCCAGGCTGATTCCAAGAGGTAGGAAATGGTGAACATGACCTTAGAAGTCTTGGAGTGGAACTGGTGCAGGTTGGTATTGAAATAGATACAGTATTGGAAAAGGAAGTCATTAAGTTTATGGGATTTGGTACTGTCAAAGATGTCAGGCTCTTTTGCCTGAATCTTGTCAGGATGGATAACTAGAGGAGGAACAGGCTGACTCTGCATGTTAGACTCAATACTGTGGGCCAGGTGTTCCATCATGCAGAGGAAGTGCTCTCCTTCATTATCAGGAGGGCCCAAGGGATCACTATTGTCATCACTATTACTAGGGTCATCAGGGTTGCCATCATCTCCAGGGTTATCAGGTGGGTCATTTTGGTTTCCCCCATCACTCTGAGTATTGCCTCCACCTTCAGGATCACCATTGTCATCTGGTGGACCCATGTTGCTAAGGGGATCAAAGTACTTGAGGTCATTATGGCTCTCATCTAGACACTTGGAGGACTGTTTCTGGTCAGGTTCTTTACCTTCCATGAGAGGGTCCTTAGTGTTGGTGTCCAGGGTGGTCTGTGATGTAGAGTGAGCATGAGATTGGGTAAAACAAGGGGAGGAGGAACCAAAAGCAGGAATAATAGAGTGACATCAGGTGGTAGTGGGAAGAGGATGACTGGCAATTGCAATGTTTGGCAAATGGACAGTTGTGTGAGTCACAGTTCCAGTAGGCATAAGAAAAACAGTACTGGGGGTTGAAATCAGAATATACTGTTATGTCCTGGACATTTCCAGAGATACAGGGAGTAGACCCTTGGCCTCAGCATGTGCTGTGCCCCTCTAATACTGCACAGGGTCTGATTCAGCTGCTTGGAACTGCAATAAAAGATAACAGAAAGTATAGGCAATGACAGAGAACAGAGAGGGGAGCAACTCCCAAAAGTTCAGATGATGAATAGGAAGTCAGGAAAGATAAAACAAAGTCAATATTCTGATTGGGGAGCAAAGTACATGGTAGTTATGCTTAAATATATGTCAGAAAGTGATATGGATAATTAACTAAGAAACCAGAAGACAAAAGAAGTGAATTTACAGGTAAAGAACATTTGCATATCAGAATTACAAATGGAAGAATGGAGAACACACAAAAATGCAAATCATCATATAAGGCATGGTAGAAAGTAAAGTGAACATTGGGGAATGAAGATAAAACTTCCAGGAGCACTAATAGATGTACAAATGAATACCATGTGTTGCAGTGGTTGTAAGTGACTGCATGAGCACATCTGCCTATTTGGACAATGGAACAGGGGATCCTGATGAGGAAATGCAAGCAGAGAGAATGAGGAAAGCATCAGACTTGATTAGAATTGGATTTTTGGATTTTTGGAAATGAGTGTGAATTGCAAGTATGGAAATGGATGCTTGATGCAGACTTGACAATGGGTGGATGCACTCATGCAGTCACTTATGACCATTGCAATGCATGGTGTTCATTTGTACATCTACCAGTGCTCCCAGAAGTTTTATCTTCATTCCCTGACATTCACTTTACTTTCCACCATGCCTTATATTATGATTTGCATTTTTGTGTGCTCTTTCATTCTTCTGTTTGTAATTCTGATATGCAAATGTTCTTTACCTGTAAACTCACTTCTTTTGTCTTCCAGTTTCTTAGTTAATTACCTGTATCACTTTCCAACAT
Organism: Podaxis mareebaensis; assembly: GCA_018524725.1. Taxonomy (NCBI): domain Eukaryota; kingdom Fungi; phylum Basidiomycota; class Agaricomycetes; order Agaricales; family Agaricaceae; genus Podaxis; species Podaxis mareebaensis. The sequence goes on along the minus strand of JAEUWP010000558.1, from coordinate 23,717 downwards.
GTATTTAAGTGTAACTATTATATACTTCACCCCCCAATCAGAATATCAACTTCATTTACCTTTCCTGACTTCCTGTTTATTGTCCAAACCTTCAGGACTTGCTCCCCTCTCTGTTCTCTGTCTCTGTCTATATTTTCTATTATTTTCTGTTGCAGTTCCAAGCAGCTGAATCAGACCCTATACAGTATCAGAGGGGCACAGCACATACACTGAGGCCAAGGGTCCACTCCCTGTATCTCCAGAAATATCTGGACCATAACACTGCTGAATCAATGTAAGAGATAACTGCTGTAAGTTGTTCCTTGTGACCATCAATATCCATTTCCAATTCCATATATTCCATGATGGTTTGTCCCTTGTTGTGTGTTCTGTCTGCATTGAAAACCTCAAATGGTTGCTCCAGTTTCTTCATCAGTATCTCATGTTCTTCAACTGCCTTCTTCACAATGCAGGTGTGTGTGCAGCCTGAATTGATCAGTGCTGTTGGCCTCCATTGCTGATCTCTGGGTGTCTGAATCTTTGGTTTAACAAAGAGTCCTCATGCCCCACTTCCCCTATGAGAAATAGTGTATGATTGTTGAGAAGAAGCCTTAGATACAACAGCTTGAGAGTTCACACTCACTCTGAGCCTTCAGAAAAACCCTGCTGTTCTAATCCTTCTATGTTTTCTAATTCTTCCTCCATGCTTCTGATGCATGCCCTCTTGGGTGTCCTACAGTTCCTGGAGATGTGGCCTTCTTTGCCACAATTGTAACATCTCCTTCCTCCTGGCTTCTTGCAGTCTCAGGTAAAGAACCCTACTATGTTGCACTTGAAGTGTCAGGGTGGCACTTGGTTGTTGGGTACAGTTTGTCTCCCTATCTCCATTGGTTGTCCCATGCCTCCATATGTTATCTGTGCTGGTGTGCTTTGTTCAGGTCTCCACTGCTTCATATCCCAAGCCAATGTTCAGGATGGCGTTCTTCCATTGCTTGTAAGAGTTGGGTATCACAGATGCAACCAGGTCTGGAAACAATATGGCTACACCATTTTCACTAGCCACTCCTTCAGGACTAGGGGAACAACACATGTGCTTCTCTCTGGAGTCCCTCATGATGTAGTCAAAGCAATGGGGCACTGATCATCTGATGCCTTTCTATGCTACTGGTGGGCTGTAGACCAAATTGCCCTACTGCATGCCAGCAACACCACCCCTCTGAGATATCATACAATGCAAGACACAACCACCACTTGCCATTGCCTATGGGGGTAAGCCCTCTACATCAGAACATGTTGGCTGGATGGTGCTCCTTCTCTGGGCAACCCAACTGTGTCCCTCCTTGACATCATTATCTGGGGTCTTGGGTACTCAGGTCCATCCCCCTTCCACCCAATCATACTGCCATCATTCTTTAATTCAACACATATTACTTCAACCTATCTGGCCTCCCCAGATGAGAGCTGTTAACAACTTGAGCAGCTGAGAGGCTTGTACCTGCTATGACAATGAAGCTTCTGGAATCCTTCAATGCTTTCCCAAACCATCCATACTGCTTGAAGGCATTGAAACGGGACTGAAGCAGGGATAGTGATGCCCGGAGGATGAGTAAGTGACAAAGCAAGGTGAACTAATTAGAAATGTGGAAGACACAGATTGTCCTAAATTAGAAGTTTCTAGATGGGAGGATGCTATTCTCGGCTGTTCAATCCCTTCTCTCTCTAGTCTTATCAGACGTATCCCACAAAACCGGAGCTCGAGGGGTTTGTTCTCTTCCTGTTTACCATTACGAGACACCGATGACGAACTAAGGTATGTAAAGTGTCCATTCATCCATGTTTTGAAGTTTTTAATACACACCGCGACCTATATCGGCAACAGGCGAACGAAACATCAATCGATGGTGTTGTATTGTGTATACATTCGCAATATGATGCTCGAGCATGTTGAATCGGATGTACAACCGACGTTCTCAAGGAGTTAACGCCACACAACGAACCTGGAGAAAGAACGAGGCTGATTGGTGTGATGACAAAGCCCTAGTAACATGCTGACCTGCAAGTTTGGATCGATAGAATGGTGCAAAATCACGAGTAGGTGTAGAGCTCAATTTTTCGCGGGTATGGTTCGGAGAGGAAAGCTCGTGCGAGCGAGCATGATGTAGATGACAAATGATGCAGCAGGATTTTAATGCCCCGGGGGTGGCAATGGTCAAGCCGCGACAGGCGGACGGGCAGTTGTGGATGTGGGTAAAAATCAAGGCCGTTCTCGTGGTGGTGGGAAGATTGGGGATCGACGGTCACAGAGTACAGCGAAGGCCTGCAGACCAGGTCGTCTGGAGCGGCGAAGATGGAGGGGTGGTTGTGGGTCAACGGTGATCTGAGAAGAGCCGAAAGGGCAGCGGACAAGGCGGACAAGTGCGGGGCTAGGCAGTGGACGACACGGAGAAGGGAGAGCAGGTGCTTAGGTAAGCTGAACGGTATCTGATAAGCGGTGTAGAATTGACAACTGAATTACTTGGCCCTGAACTCTCCTCTGACTTTTCTTTCTCCACCCCGATCCCCTCGTCCACTCTTTTTCTCCCATGTACAGTCTCCGTAAACTTCAGGCATATGTCCTAGGACGACCTGCAGAGATAGAAGAGGTATGCGGCCAGCTCAGAGCATCCTCTGTCCCAGTCTCTTCGGCAGACTGCCGGTCGTGCTCAGATCCCTGCGACCTCGGTATGGAAATTGGGGTGCTTTGGTTATCAGATAATATTCATACCATCTCCGTTACCAGGTCATGATGCGTATCCGAGTCGTTTCGATGTGGACTGGGAGACACAAATGCTGGGGTCTGTGAAACCTTACCACCGCCAGGTGTGTTCACTTGCCGTGTGCTGGTCCTGAAGATTGCTCACTTCGGTGCCTCGCCGGCAATGCAGATCGTCATTTCCACAGGCAAGACAGATTGGGAGAAAGATATCACGGACGCTAAAGGATCCCTCGCTGCCCATCTCTCCGAGCTGCAAGATGAGCTCCCTGGGGGGCCCAAACCTGCGCACCACACAACTATCAAGTCTCCTCGTCAGGCTCCAGGCCTTTTCCGCACCTCCGACTCCACTCGCGTGTCCGTTCTGAACGGAAGTCACAGATCAATATGTGACGACGACAGCAACGAAACTGTGCTCGTGCTTCCCGACTTCAAGGTGGTGACAGAAGTCGAACGGTCTTGCCAAGGCGCACACGAACTCTGGGATAGCTCTCTGGACCCCAGTGTCAGTCGGACGGGTGCCTTTCTGGAGAAAAGTCAATTGAAAACCTGGGTGCTCCCCTATTCATGTGTCATCCTATTATGTGAGCAAACATAACTCCACAAATCATCAACTTGAACGTTAATCCTGCAACTCGAAAATTACTCAGGCTCTCACAAGAAGCGAGACAATAGATGCGGTATTGCCGCTCCCAAGCTAGAACATGGTCCGTGAAGCTTATTCAACACTTCGAATGAACAGCTTTGACGACAAGAATAGCATTCATCCGTTCCTTGGAACATCACGGCTGGGAGGCTGATACGCAGCTTGAATGCCCATCATATACCTATGGCTCACCCCTCGAAGATCTCGCCATAACGGCGGAGCAAAGAGAAGGGATTATACAAACCCAGTTAAAGGAAAGCGCGGAATCCAAACGCGCTCTCATTATCAAAGTTTCTCATGTCGGTGGACACAAATATGCCGGTAACTGCATCGTATGTTTCTTCCCGCCTTCTGTCTTGCGTCACATCCGAATGTTAACGACTTTGTGGTCTAGATTTATACACCGCAAGGGGCTGGGGTGTGGTATGGCCGTGTCACGCCACACGACGTGGAATCAATCGTTGTCAACACCATTATTGGTGGTCTCGTGTTGCCCCCTTTGCTCCGTGGAGGACTTAACCTCTCACGACCCGGGTGCAAATCACTGAACGACTGGTGATAAATCTACACCACCCAGTCACATCATCTTCAATCCAGCTTGGCATTTCTCTTCTACATCCTTATTCTCGTCACACGGACACTGGTTTCTCCCGTCTTGTAGATATTAAAGTATTGTACGGCCGTACCATAACAACTAATCATTCTCGCTGGCTTTTTTACTGCATCCATTGTCTCTTTATTTACAGCAGCTCTATATCCTCGCCTGTATATCATAGTATATAGTAGAGAGGGTCTTACTGATTTCACTACATATTCGTATTTCTGATGGCATAATTGATTCAATCTATTAGAAAGACATATTTTACCCGAAAAAAAAAAAAAGAATATGTGAGCAGACAAAAGGAGCAGTGACAAAGTCCATGGGGTGTAAAAGAGGTGGGGATGTGCGTGCGCCGGCACAAGAGATTCGGAGATTCGGAAATAAGAAAAAGGGGATAAGAGAAGGAAAATTCAGATTACATGTGGCGAGGGGCACTGACGAGGCGAAACTCTGCAATAAAACATATTTGTCATGTGTTTACTTACTACACAAGCATTATAAGTGCACGATTCGTTTCCCTGTAAGAAATAGACGACAAAGAACCCATACATACAAAACCCGACGGACGAGGGGGGAAAAAAGAAAAGAAACAAATAAAAGATGAAGTAGTGAAAAAAACAAAAACAAAAACAAAATAAACCTAAAGTCTGTAAAGAGAACTGGGTTGAGTGAGCAAGCAAGGCGGCAGCGGTTTACGACATCATGTCATCATCCATCGCGCTGAATCCCAACCCCTTTCTCCGCATATTAGCGTACCTGCCTGCGCTCATCCGTGTATCCTCAACCTCGTCCTCCGTCGTCACCTCTGGCTCATCTTCGTCGTCGACGGCCTCCTCATCTTTCGCCCTTTGTTGTGCCTGCTGTGCTAATACTCCAGGTGGCACCACTACACTTTCCCCTCCCGAGTAGGTAAAACCTCTAAAGTTCTCCTGGACACTGCTAGTAAGCGGGGTGCCCGCTGCATCCTTCCTCTTCTTGCTCGACTTGATTTGGATGCCCTGGGGTGCACTGGGTCCAGCAGCATGGTGACCATTGGTTGTGATGATATTTCCATTGAGGGTACTAAGCGGACCCAATCCATACGCCCCACGTTGGGTTGCGGATGACGAGGAAGAGGAGCGCTCGCTTCCGAGCGGTCCATTGGGGGTATGCACAAATCCGTTCTGATTGATGGAACGTGAAACCCATGCTTCGCTTGGATCATCGTCGTCCAATTCATCGTCAATACTCATGTTGCTGATGTCCGCCGATGTGAATTCGGGATCAAAATTGTTGACGGACTCATCGGATTCGACGACGGGTTTGAAAGGTGGTGTGATTTCCTTCCTTGCGAGTGCTTCCCAGTCAATCCCATTGAAGAAGGGGTGTTCTTTGAGCTCTGCTGCGTCGCGTTTTGCCCCTAACCGGTGTTTCGGGTTGCGGTTGAGAAGCTATGATTGGAACATGGTACTGTTAGTTTTGCGAGATGACTCCTTTAAGACTGATTCACGTACGCCCTTCACAAATTGCTTGCCTTCTTCACAGATAACACCCTTTGGGAACCTTATCTTCCCAAAACAGATATTCTTGTACATCTGTTGGATATCCTCTGCATAGAATGGGCTCCACCCACAACACATCTCGAATAAGAGGACCCCAAGGGACCAGAAATCGACAATCTTGGAGTAGCCTTGCTCGTCCAGAAGGATTTCCGGTGCGAGATATTCTGTTGTGCCACAGAATGTCGTCGTGAGTTCGTCGGGACGAAGGTCTGCTTTTGAAAGACCAAAGTCACACAGGGCAACGTGTCCCGTAGCGTCCAAGAGGATATTCTCGGGTTTGAGGTCCCTAGCATCGGTGTGTCAGAGCGGGACCGTTGATGGAAAGTAAAATCTACGCACCGGTACACGATATTATACTTGTGCAAATGTTCTAATGCCAGCGTGAGTTCTGCAACATAGAACCTTGCGCGCTCTTCGCTGAACCGTGTCTCCCTCTGCAAATGCCAGAACAGCTCTCCTCCGCTCTTGAAATCGGTGACCAGGTACAGTTCAGTGTCGGTCTGGAAACTAAACTTGAGACCGACAAGGAAAGGTGACTCGAGAGAGCGTTGGAGGATTTTGCGCTCGCCTATTGTATGCGCAACTTCTTTCTTGGCAACGATCTCCTTTTTCGAGAGCACCTTCATGGCATATATCCGCCTTGTGTCTTTTTTCCTTACTTGGAAGACCTTGCCAAACGTCCCCACACCAATGAGCTTGAGGAACTCAAAGTCTCGCGGAGTCAAGGCTCTCCTGGTCTTCTCGGCCGCGAATTTACATGAGGTAATGATGATATCACCGAAAGAAGGCCGGGGTGTGAGTTGATAACGTTTAGGGACGGGAGAAGGAAATAAAAATAAAAATAAAACATCGATAAAAGGTTAGCACCAGTTGACAGCAGGCCGAGATGCAAGGACATGCCTTGTATTGTTCAAATGTGACCTGGACACGTATCTCTCCCGACACGACCTCGTGTTCAACCGGCTGGAGCCTGAAAAAAAATGTTAAGAAAGTATGATCAGTTTGTTATTTCCTTACAAGCGAGATGATGCGCAGGAGATGGGAGTGGGTGAGGTTTTGCCGTCTGCCGGCATGATAGGGGGCAGGAGCGAAATTGACAGGAGAGAAGAGAAAAGGTAGAGAACACGCACTTGTACCAATCATCAACGGTGTGGTCGTGGATCAGCACGGGTTTGATCTTGACGGTGCCCAAGAAACCCTGGTCCGAGACGGCGCGATCGTAGACCATGCAAGTTATCTGAGAATCCTCAGAGGTGACATCGCTACGTTGGAGGGAAGGGGGGAGTAAGAAAAAAGGAGTAGTGAGACGACCAAAAGTGTAGATAAGACTGCGAACAAGAGCTTACAAGGAAACTTCGTGCTTCCAAACTGGATTATGAGCGGAAAGGCGACCAAAGAGACTGCTAGTGGAGGTGGCAGCTGTTGCTGCAGAAAGAGCGGTAGAGGAGGTAATCGATGAGCGGGCCGATGATATCGATGAGCCCGAGGAACCATTGGCACTGGATTTAGAGCCCTTTCTGCTGGCTTCGTGGGCGGCAACCTTGGATCCTATCGCCCCAAGGGCAGAAAGGGCAGTGGAGGCCATGGTGGAGGAATAGGTGTTCTGGGGACGATTTGTTGGGGTACCCTTGACCTCCTTGTCAGTCTCGTCTGTGGGTTCGCGGCTGATGAATTCGTTTTGCTCAAATTGAACGACGACATATGGGCGAGCGTTTGGGCCACGGACGTTGAGGCCGCGTGCTTGGATCAGTTTGACATGTATCTGGCCCCTGGAGGCAGGAGGAGCAGATGATGCAGAGGAAGGAGCAGTAGACGAGGCGGGCGATGGCGATGGCGCTGAGGAGAGGTTTGATAACTGTTTGCGCTGGCCTTTGGGAGGTTGTTGCATGTTGAAGACGGGGGCATGAAGGGAAAGCTGAGTTGTTGGCTGGGCAGCAGGCAAAGGGCCGAAAGAGGAGAAGCCAGAAGGCGTGAGATCCGAAGTTGCCGAGCCGGAATACGCGCCCAAGGCAGAGGGACTGTTTGTCTGCAGAAGCGGGTGGACAGAGGTCGGCGTTGACGGACCAGGGCTGTAGGGGTGGCTGGTGTGAGAAGGTGATGAAGGCGGCTGGGCCCTTGATAGGCGTTCGAACGGATTCTCTTCCTGCTGCCTTGCCCGGGGCGTCAGCTGGTCCTGCGATGTTGTTGGCCAGAACTTGATCATGACTTTGGGGATCGCCAGTGCAGGAAGATATGAAAACTTGTTTGGTTTGTTGTCACAAGGGGTTGGAACTGACATTTGTGGAACGTGAGCTTGCCCTCTTTAAGTGTGGAGAGGGAGGAGTGGAGAGCTGGGAAACCAATGTTCCGAGAAAGAGCAGCGCCTAGCCAGGGCTGAGCGTTTTACGACTCTATACTATCTACCCGCTCTATATACTCCTATACAGCCTCTATCCGCCTTTAGCTAACACGCTTCTCTACCTGCTGTCGCCCCCATCGAAGAACGTCTAATGTACTTCCAATTATTAGCCCCAGAGCCAGCGTTCGTCGAGTCAGTTTCCACGGCAGTCGGTCTGAATGCACACAAAAATTCCACCACCCGAGCACAGCAATTGTCAGCAATCTAGATCCACCGCTGTTCAGCCCGCCACTCACACACTCCAGAGAATGCCACCGCCGTCGCCACTCCAGCACAACTGTCTTTTATGTCGCCCCAGCCCAGTCTCTCCAAGCCCTCCTCTGTCCCAACCCAGCCGAGTGCAGCCAGCCCCAGGCGCAGCGAGTCCGTCCCTGCACCCTTCAGCCCACCCAGCATGACCTTGTAGTTTTTTGTCTTGTTATAAAAGTACCATCCTTGCACCGTGGTTGGCGGCCGATGCACATTTTCCGCTAGAAAGCGCATGCCCGCGAGACGTCCGCCCCGGACAATGCCAATCGCAGTTCCGACAACGAACGCAGTGCCAGTGACATAGAAGAAGCGCGGTGGGATGTCGAGCCGGATGACTCGCTTCGTCTGCTCCTCGTTGTCCTGTATTGTCGTCGTCGACATGGCCTGCTCTCCTTCCAAATAAATCCACATCCAATTCCAATTTCCTCTCTTTGCTCCACGTGACCAAGACCATCACTCAATTGCCCCACAAGGCAAGTCCCTAAATGAATCTCGCGCTTCCCGATCCTGCCCATATGGACCTACAACAATAGATCCTTCTTTGCAGTCCTTTGCTGTGCTACCCTCAAAAGTTTGTCGTCTTTTTTCGGACGTATGTCTCTCTCCCACCCTAAGCTCTCTGTTCTGGACCCTTGTCAAGAACACCCCCCTTCATTGCCCTTCTTGATCCCGAGAACCCTTACAATCTCCGTCAACCACACCGAATATATTGGCCTGGACTCGCCTCTTGCTGATTCGAGTCCGGCCCAACGGGCGATGCTGCCTGCCCGATCCTTTCCCGGATTTTTGGTGCAAGAAGGGGGATCAGATCCCGCCGCTCTAGCCTCTTATTTCCAATCATCTCCCTCAGATGAAACCACTCGTGCTTCGTGGCATGTAACAACCCAAGAATTTAGCCGCGGATCTACTATAGGAAATATGAAACGTGCACAATCTATTTCGCTTGTCCAATGGCTACCGATATCCTACCAGATCCCCAAAAACCACCGCCATCCCTACCTAATGCGCACCGAGGCTCGTAATTCTCTCTCCACATCCCCACTCGTGTGTTCAACCTGACGTCGACACTGACTCCAATCATGCATCATGACCGTAGTCCGCTATAACCTCACCGACCTTGCCGAGCTCCGACTTTATTGCCCTCATCTTGCGGGGATCATCGAGACTCCAAACCCTAATTCTGCAGAGAAGCAACAACTCCATTGTGCTCCACAAGGGCAATTCTTGGCCCCCTGGACCCTTAACATCTGGATACATCTCATGTGCCATGTTCCCCCTTCGGCATGCACAGACATAAACATTAACTTGGTTCTACCGTCTCTCGAGAAGTTGCCCCTCAGGCTCTCATATAGTCACTAGAGTGTATGTGCTACACATTTTCAGCGAGTTTTCAGCAAGCGAAATTAGACTCTTTTTCAGCGGGACTCGCTCCACCTAGCCCCACCAGGCCTTTGGCGTGCTGTCATGTTCACCGGTGGAGCCGTTAGCGTATTCTTTGAGATTCACGTCATTCTCAGAGAAGATTAGGCTTTTCAGCGACAGCACATACACTCTACTCACCGACAGGTTTTGGGGAGCGAACCTTCGGCGTGGCTGTCATATATATGTCATATCAATCTGTTTTGGCAAGATACCGATTAGAACACATGACCTGAAAGTGGGTCATATTGGCTGTCCATAGTCTGTTTCGCGGCCGTCGGTTCCATCGGCTAGTTCATTGTTGCTATGGTTCTGCGGGTCGTGCACAAGCGGAGCGTCCTCTCGGATTCGGCTTTCTGTCAAATATGCTTTTGGGCTATGGATTCCGAATACCTACTGACCTGGAGATGTATGCCGGGCAATCTCAACGGGATTAAGTAAAGTGAAAGTTTTGGCTTCGATAGCTCTCTCTGACATAAAGGAGCTCCACATCGTCCGGGATACAGACCAAGGATACACCCTACATACGAACCAAGATAGTCCAAATCTTCGACATGGTCATCGCAACCTTACAATAATATAGCAATCCTTTTGGTTGACGAAGCCCCAACGATCAGAGATGTGCCTTAATGTTGTATTTCCTAAGCAAAGCTTGTTCTCTCTCCTTCCTTTCCCTCGTCTTTTGCACGAGGAAGGGCACGCGCTTGAGTTCGCGTTGGCCAACTTGTTGAATATGTACAGCATCGGGTCCCTGAAGTAGTTTGTTTAGTCAACATCCTGAAAGGGCAAGTGATTGAATACTTGCATCGGCAATGCGGAGAGTACGGAGGTTGGCCCAGCGCATGGCGAGTTCCTGGTCTTGCGAAACACCCTCCGCACCGAATGATTGGATTGCACGGTCGATCACTGTCAGGGCCATCGAAGGAACAACGAACTGCAAACAAATCTGCATTAACAATGTTACAGATATCTTGAATTCAGTCAGAATCCCACCTTGGCGATACCAATCTCCTTGAGAGCACCCTTAGCCTTGACCTTATCAATCTACAAGAGCGGTTAGAGTCACTCAGAATGCGAGACGGCAAGATGCTTGCCTGGAGAGCCGCACTGTAAACAAGCAGGCGTGCTGCCTCAATCTCCGCGCGCGATTTCGCAATGTCAGCGATGACAGTGCCTGCATGATATGAGTTAAGACAAACTCCAGATTACGAAAGACACTGTAGGCGCACCGTGTTCATAGAGGTGCTTGCCAAAAGTCTTGCGACCGGGATCGGTAACACGCTGAAGGAGGAGGTTCAGCGCGCACTGGGCAGCACCAATCGAGCGCATGCAGTGGTGAATACGACCGGGTCTGTCCACATTTCAGCCAGCGCTACCGAAACATGTTCACAAACGACATACCCAAGACGGCCTTGAATAATCTCAAATCCTCTACCCCAACCAAGAACCAGATTTCTGGCGGGCACGCGAACGTTGTCATAAATAATCTCACAATGGCCCTCGGGCGCATCATCGTATCCGAAGACCTTCATAGGACGGATAATCTTGACTCCTGGTGTATCGGCGGGAACGATGACGACGCTTTGTTGGTGGTATGCGCTCTGGTTATTCGGGTCACTCTTGCCCATGACGAGGTGGACTTTGCATCTTGGGTCACCGGCACCAGAGATCCACCTGTCAGGCGTGGGGTTAACGGGGATTTTGTTGAAGGAGGGCGAGGAACGGCGAACCATTTGTGCCCATTAATAACGATTTCATCGCCCTCGAGTCTGATAGAAGTGCGGATATTCGTCGCGTCCGATGAGGCGACTATTGCCAAATGGTCAGTATCATACTTTCATCCAACTTTCCCTCGCGCAATAGCAAACATACCGCCCTTCTCAGTCATGGCAAATGCAGACCGAATCTCGCCGTTCAACAAAGGTTCGAGCCACTTCTTCTGCTGCTCATCATTACCATACCTTGCCAGCACCTCTGCACTATTATCAGTCTTGACAAGAACACCCACCAGCCGTCCACGCAGACTCACCCATGTTACCCGTATCAGGCGCAGAACAGTTCATGACCTCCGGGCCCATATGTCCCGCATGTGCAAGGATCTCAGCGATAACACCATACTATCCGACACCAGCCCGGGTCAATAATTAATCTCCCCTATACTTCCCGTCCGGGATAGCAAGACGACCTACCTCGAGGTTCGTAAGCGGCACACCGTGCTTGGGATAATGCGCCTTGCTCAGGAACAAGTTCCATAGCCCAAGCTTCTTCGCCTTCTCCTTCAGCTCAGCAACCACAGGAATGACAGTCTTCCACCTCAGAACCGGGTCGTTTGGCAGCTGCGCGTGGGCAATCTTCTGTGCGGGCAAAATCTCCTCCTAACGGATGGCAAGATTCCATTTCAGAGCTCTTTAGGAGGACCAAACGGAGCGCACCTCGAGGAACTTGATGACCTTAGCCAACGTCTCTTTTGCATACGGTGAGAACTTGTCTTCGATCTAAGATGTAATTGGTTAACTTGGCGCTACTTCCGAAATGGACGACGCGGTGTTTACCATAGCCCATGAGGACTCAGAGGTATAGTTGACGACTGGGTGCGACATAATTCAGTTAGTATGGCGAAAGGCAAGGAGACTGAGTGGGAACGTCCTGTAACTGGGAAAGCGCGCTTAATGTTGTAAGGTATGAACGCTCCGGCAACTGCTGTACCCGGAACGGCAGGCGTTCTCAATTGCCGGAAACGGGGCGTTCCCAACTCTCATGTATCTCGTGCCCAAGTTCATAAGGACGACAGGAGACAACACGTAATCGCTGGATATGTAATTGTCATGCTATTATGTGAAGTCATAAGGTAACAATGACTATTTAAAACGCGAAATAGGGGCCATATAGATACAACTGTGGAATGCCTGAGTACAGCAAAAAGCATTGTATGTGGTGGACAACATACTAAACCTGGTCCAAGAACTAGCTACTACACAACCAATAGCAAAGCAAGACGCAGAAAGGCTATATTAAAACAAGGACACCCCGGATAGAATCACTGGAGAGTAGTATCTTGAATTTCCGACACGGGATCTCCAATTGTAAAAGGAAGATCTGGATCCAGTCCAAACGCGCCCGGGTCGTAACTCCGCCAGAGCAGATCTTGTTCTCCGCCGGCGTTAAATCCTCCCGGATTGTAATTCCTGATGTATTCTAGGCCCGGGAAAGGTAGTCCAGTAGCTGCAAAGGAGGTGCTGGGAGAAGTGGTAGACAAACCTGCCAGTGTCAGATCCGACGTAGCATCATACGCGGAATAACTACCATCCATCGTCGACCCAAACCCAAATGAATTCGTGTACAAAGTTGGATCTTGCGTAGGGGACGTATAGATGTCCATCGCTTGTCGATCTTGTCCATTTCCGTTTCCATTCCACTGCTGTGATGTTGTCTGGCTTTGACTTAAAGGACTTGGCTGCATTGTATAGTCGTAATCGAAGCGAGGCGGTGACGGCGCCGTGACAGGGGATATTGGGTTACTAAAGTTCGCAAAGGTATTCGACAGGCGGGGACTGGGTTCCGAGGGCTGGTCAAGAGTCGACATTGTTGGCGACGGGTGTCCTGCAGACCCAGGCGAGCTATGTTGACTAGCGGCAAGTGTTGCTGTAGTGGTCGCTGGACTTGAGAAAGACTGGTAATAGGAGAGAGATGAGCTCCTGTCGCCATTATTTTCGCTATCTTCAGGTCCGCGCCTTCGGGATGTCGAACGGGCACGCGAGGCACCTAACCAAGATAGAATCGATGCGTCAGAGGCTTCAAGGTGACGATGAATGCTGCTTACTATCAACTCGATAGGGCGAGACAGCAGACAACCGCCTGCTGGAGCCCGTCCCAGGGTCTCGGGACTGATTTCTCCTCGTGCGTGTTCTCATGGCTCGGCCGGGGGGCAGCGAGCTGGCTGGGGCCGTTGCGATCGTCACAGACTTGCGCCGTTCCGTGCGAGCAGGACCAGGCCCAATGGGACTAGCCGGCTGGACAAGTGCCGCAGAACCATTCACCTTCTCTGTCGCCGTCGTGTTGGCACTGCTGGCTTGGGACTGAGCCTGGGTGATAGCATCGCTCGCAGTTGTCACGAGGTCGATCAGCAGTTCTTTGCATTTACGTGCCCCGGGCCATTGACCTTCCCAAGCTTCCAATGCGGCAAGGGTACTCTTTGCTTCCTCCATCGCCTGGTTCGCAGCGCGTGCATCAGTTGAATGCATCGCATACAGCAACAGGATGACGGCTGAGCTGAAGAGGTTCTGGATGAAGAACGCCAAGTGATGCGAAGGTGGGACGACGTGTTTCATGGAGGGTGCTAGTTTGATGCATGATCGTGCGGATGAGACAGCTTTGGCGGTTGACTTAGGGGTAACCAGCTGGTCGCGTCTCACCGGAATGAAGTTGCGATGAAGAGTGGTCACGATACAGTAATAGTGACTGCAAAGAACCGCACCCATGGAAACTTGCTCGTCCGTCTCGGATTGAGATTTGAATGCTGGGGGTAGGTCGTCGCACCATTTCGTAAGCTCGTTATCGAGGGACTCCACTGTCTTATGCAGTTCAGTTTTTTTCTCTGGCTCCAAATTTTCCTTGCAGTTTTCCAAAGCGTAGACTTGTCGTAAGAGTCGACCCGCGATCTCGTAGAGCTTGATCATGTGAATCATTCCTGACATTAACGAAGGCTGTCGTTGTGTTATCGGAGCACCGGAATAATATTCTGGGAGGTTTTCATCGTCAACATCTACAGGCATCTCAACGTCACAGTCGGAGTCGTTGATGCCAAGCGGGCGGCCCAGAGCAAGGGCAAGCATCCTGTCGAGCGTATAAACGCCCCACCAAATCTTTCGGCGAGTCTCCTTTTCAATAGAACTGATGAGAAGCCGACGCGGTGAACGCTGGGTGCGAAAAAATATTATCAGCCCCTCTCATAATCAATAACGTGATTACTCGCAACACCCACATGAAGCCCCAAGTCCTGACCGGTGCGAACGGCCTGACCCAGCAATATCCATGCCTGGGGTAGGCAATTTACGGAACAAAGAAAGGATGACATAAGGATAAAGCATTGGACGTGGGCAATTTGGATGTTAGGGTGGCTGATGTACTGCAGAATGAGCGCACTTTTGCGACGCAAGTATGTTAGATGATATACGTCATAAATGATGCGGAAGTTAGGCGCACCGCTCATAGTAGACCATACCCATACCACCGTCGTCCTGGCGCTCGGATGTCGATAGGCGAGGATCTTGGACAAGATTGGCAGCACAAGCGAAGACGGCAAAGACAAGCGATAAGAAGGCTGTCTCTGAGCGTGCAAGTAGGTGATCATGCGTGTTGTCCATAAGTTTCTGATACTTTTGGAGAAAAGATGGCTTGTCGATCACCGGCATCAAGAAGTGGAATCTGGCAAAGTAGGCCTCCACCTGAAGAGCAGTAATGATTATCAGCAAAGACAGAAATAGGGGAGAGACGGTTAACTGACAAGTTTATCTGCGAGATCCCGTTCCGGATACTCGACTTCCTCAGGGCCAGGGAGAGCGCGAACCTTGCCGAAGAAGACAGCGGCGGGAAAATAAAGCTTATTTACACTCGGACCAGGGGCATGAGGGTCTTCCTCCATCGGGGAGATACGGTGCAATGGGGATGATGTGAGGGCTTTGAAGGACTGGATAAGGGACATTGTAGAAGAGCCTCCTATCCATCTCATATGGCCATATTCGTCGAGAGCGAGTTGACCAAAGGATTCAGTGACGTCGTCTTCTGGTTTGACGATGGGTGTGGAAGGCTCGGATGACTGCTGCTGTTGCTGCCCCTTTGGCACAAGAGAACGGAGAGCGGCGGCGGCGGCAGCGGCAGGAGTAACCTTGTCCGTGGCGGCAGTCCCCGGCGCTATCGTAGACGAGGAGGGAATGGCACCGTTAGCTAGGGGCCCCAGCTGTTCGAGGACAGGGGCAATCTGCGTAAATAGAGATTCCATATGCAACAGACGGGCCTCGAGTTCTTGCACGTAGCTGAGGTAATAATGAGGCAATGGGATCGGGGGAAAGAAGCAAGAGGAAGACGACATACTGGCGACTGAGCGCTGCTCGATCCTTTGTCTGAAGCCAAGTGCATTGGGAACCGGACGAAGCACACTGTGAACAAGTGGGTTCACATCCATCGCACTTGATCTTTTTGCGGCTGGTATGGGGAGGGGTAGGCGCGGTGAGCATTCGACGATGAGAAAAAACGATTATGAGGAAGGGAGATGATGACATACCGACAACTTTCGCATGCGCGCCATACCCGCCGCCGCTGGAGTTGGATAGGTTTCTGGCCGACGTCGAGTGGAAGAGGATCGTCATCGGAGCGCTTCTTCTTTGAGCTTGGGAGCATGGTGGGCAAATCTTCGCCCTTTGCCATTGGAGAGGATGGTAGTAGCTGGACAAGCGGGACTTGTGACCGGAAAGTCAAGAGATGTGAGACCACGTGGGGGGCGAATGGATCGGGCCGCCGCCAATACTACACCTGATCGTCTGTCACTCGTCCAAATGGTAATCACCCTCACAAGCTTGGTCCTCCCGTGGCTGTAGGTGCCCTTTATGTAATTTCCTGCCGCACGAAATGCATCCCATCCGTCACCTGCCAAGTAGGTGGTGACCTACTTCGCGAGAACTAAGCCTGTGGGATGGAAACGCAAAACGGGAGTTCGATGTGGCCGAGCGGATATGAACAGCGCTACATATGGAATTGATTTATGTGATGTCACTCCTCACACCGCCCCAGAATGGCACGTGACCGGTCCTCTTTTGGTTGGGAGCAACAAATGCGACAACACACCACCGCCAAGAGACCACACACTCCATGACCGACGTCGCTTCGACACAACCAACTCAAAATGTCGCCGAGGAGGCCCCAGTAGACCTCAACGAAGATGAAGAATCCAAGGTCTGTCTCTCTTTCTTCCCAACTCGTCTTTTTTCCGACTTGCTGTCGCACCGTAGGAGATCATGCTCATGAAGCAGCGGGTCGAGGAGATGGAACGGGAGGCAAAAAAGCTCAGGGAACTTCAGGCCGCGGCGGAGCAGGCAGCTGACAGCTCGGAAGGAGGTGAAAGTGGACCAATGGAGACCGAAGAAGACAAAGCAGCCATTGACGGACGGAGTGTCTATGTTGGAAATGTGTGCATTCACATCGATCCTTACCTTTTCTGTACTCATCTGAGGCCCCTTCAGGTTGACTATGGTGCAACGCCAGAGGAAATTCAAGGCCACTTCCAGGCCTGTGGAACCATCAATCGAGTGACCATCCTCTGCGACAAGTTTACCGGCCATCCAAAAGGGTATGGGGCGCTGCACGGTGTCCAGCGCATTGTTTCACTCATTTTGCACTGACAGATATGCGTATGTTGAATTTGCTGAACCTGAGCACATCGATGCTGCACTAGCCATGGACAATTCGTTATTCCGTGGCAGGTTAATTAAGGTAATCAGTTGTGGTGCCGTTCCTACATAACTTGTTCTGACCGCTGGGAACCTAGGTGACGGCAAAACGAACAAATATTCCTGGTTTCAACCGAGGAAGGGGACGCGGCGGCTCCCGAGGAGGATATCGAGGAGGCTACCGGGGCTATGGTGGCTACAATCCATATGGTCGAGGCCGCGGCAGGTGAGTTGGTTGATCGAGCTGTGGTGTGAGATGCTAAAAGTCTGGAACAGGGGACGAGGACGAGGATACTAAAATGGTGGCGGACATGCTCTTGCTTTCTACATTATTCTGACTGGTGTAAGATACCATTAGAAAAGCACACCCAGCTGCTTGTAATTCATGGGGCGTTGTTTGTAGCTATTTATGTGTCTCGGAAAGAAATTGCAAAGTGTGTGTCAAGCAACTCATCTGCTTATTGCCAGTGTTCATTTCAACAATGCTCTCTCTGTCGCGGCGTGCTGCACGCCTCTTCTCTACCTCGGTGCTACGCCCTCAAGCAGTCACCTACCCTTTCTCAAAGACCGCTCTCGTTCCCCCTCCTCCCACGATCACCCCTCCCCCCCGCGCCAATGTGGGTAAGGGCCTCATGGAATACCTCCATAAAACCATCCCGACACCCGAGAAGCAAAAGATGCTCGCAGAGCTCTTCTCAAGACGTTCGCCGAACCAACTCATGCCGGGGTCCGTTGTCACTGTGGCCCTCGACCACGCGCCGACCAGCTTCACCGGTGTACTCATATCCATACGAAGGAGGGGAATTGATACGTCGTTTGTGCTTCGGAATATTGTGCAGCGGACGGGGGTAGAAATGCAGTTCTTTGTGAATTCGCCCCATTTGAAGGATATCAAGTTGATTCAGAAGCCGCCGAAGGGCAGGATGAGAAGAGCTAAGCTCTTCTATCTTCGCACATCGCCCGACAAGATGAGCGTGCTTGCGGCTGGCAAGAGCAGTTGAAGGATATAGAGGAAAATGAGGAATGCTTTGAGGAAGTAGAGGAGAGGAGTGTGTGACGGAAAAGGCAACTGGTGACACAGAAACATATCGTACTTAGCATAGAACCTTCTCTCTGTCTTTCTCTCCCATCTCCAACTATGCCTTCCACTCATCCACGTTCTCTCCGTTCCCTCGCTTTCGGTACTTCACGAAGACCTACTTCTCCCGGACCACCCTCTCCAACATTCTCAGAGGCTACAAATGCCTCAGCATTCAACTTTGGAGCTAACGGGCCCTCCAAGATCATCACTCGTACTGACCTCAAGGCCAGTCTCCAAGCCTATGAGGACGTGAGGCTTTTTGACCGTAGATAAGAGTACGGAAGATTTTAACTCGAAAACGTGCTTTCCCTATTCTAGCTCATGAGCACCTCGGCTGCCTACCGCGCGGCCCTCCTTACAATGTCAAAAGCCACCGCAGCCTTCGCAGACGCAATGGAGCGTTGTAGTGGGTATGCTCCTGCCATTTACGCCCTTCGCTCCATCCAATCCTTATCATGCCTACCCAGATTAAAGGGTCCTTCCTACGAGTCTGGTAGCCGTCTCCAGGCCGCAGCTGGCGTTCACCATTTGATCGGCAATCTCTGGCATGTTTTGGTGCGCGCATTCCATTGCCTATCACTCTTGCTGCGGTCTCAATCCCCCGACGCCCAACGTAGACAGAAACATTGGATAAGAAGTTTGAAAAGCCCCTTCGACAACACCTAGACACGTACAAAACCATCGTCAATGTATGTACAGCCCTACCTGCACGCACCGGACACAACTCATAGCACCTCATGTCAGGAACGTTCAATTTCGTATGAACGCGCACTGCGAGAGAAGAGCCATATCATTCGGGAGACGGAGATGCGCAACCTGAACCGCAAAGAACGGAGTACGTGGTCTCGACCCATCACAGCTCCTATCACTGACCTTCCACAGATCTGCAAAGCTTCAGAGAGGCACTTACAGTCCTACAGCGTCAGGTTGACGAGCTAGATGAACTCAAGGCAGCACATTACCAAGAAATTCTGGAGCATGAGGAAGAAGTGTGGGATGTAGTGCAAAACAAGGTCGGTTCGCTCAGAATATATACCCACGTTTATCTCTGCTTACAGTAGCCACCCACGTACAGGTCTGTATTGTCGTTCGTTCAACGATGGATATATTCGATAGGTTCACGGCAAAAGCGTATGTGATGTCATATCACTCTCCTTCAGAACCCCTGGTTCATCACACTTCTTACAACAGGTCCGATCCCATAATTGAGCCAATGTTACAGTCTGTTCCAGACCCTTTCGACGCATACGGTCCTCCACAGTCAGAAGATCAGATATTCAGCATATTAGCGCCTCTGTCGATCATGACTCAACCTGCTCCCTCTTCTTCGACGCCAAGCCCCCTGACTGGTACCCCCGAGCGCGGTGCGAGCGAATCCCTGCCGTCTAGTCTGGGAAACAACAAGGTCACAACATGGCTACCTACGAGTTCAGCTGTCAACGGCAGCACCATCTTTCCCACTGAGGCCACTGCTTGGGCCGACGTTCACTCATCTTCGCCCCCTTCAACTCCCCCTCGCTCCGTTTCGCCTCAACACAATCCCCATCTGAGCAGACGACACTCAGTCCCCGCTGGCCCTTCGCACCGCAAAGCAGAATCCAAATTACGATCTGTGCTATCAGTCATCGATGAAGGGCGCGGCTCTCGTCATGAAGGTTCAACTAGCAGTATCGGGAACGATAACGGAAGTTGTAAGGGTAACGACACCACTCCCCCTGCTCCCACATCGGAACCACAAAACCTCAACGGCACGGCTCCCCCTGCACCACAACCCCACACAAGTTCGGACACTACGAATGTTGAGCCAGAGCCCGGGCATCCCGCCCACTCCTGGTCTTTTACGTATGGTCAGTCACCGTCCGAATACGAAAATAATAGTAATTCAAGCACTCCGAGGAATTCCATGTTATTTACCTCATTACCGCCTCCACTTCCCACAGAATCTCCTTCCAGCAATGGCACTAGTACCAATGACCACCAAGATCCGGACGACCAGCTACGTTTGGCGCACACCAGTATATGATCTAGGTACAGTTTGTGGTTATCTATCTACGTATGTAACGTTTTTCGACTCTATGGACTCGCGTTACCCCTTCCTTCCCTCCGTTATTATTACTTCCTCTTTCCTCCACCTTGCTTTGCATGTATTATGCCATCCTATTATCGATTAGGCATCCCCACGTACAATATTAGCAGTCATTATTCCCCTCCCCACGACATTTACCTCCGCCACCACCATGTCACAGCCACCATCGGGAAAGCCAAGAGGCCACATGCATCGCCCGCATCAGGAGTCCGTTCGTGATCGGAGTCCGTATTGGTATAGTGCGTCTTCGCTGACAGTGGCTGGGCTTTTAAACAGAAGATCTGTCCCAGTGCTAGTTTTCGGGAATGCAATCACATCACGGATTGACTGTGCGTTGCAGAGAATGGCCATCAAACGATCGAACCCTGTTCGGGGTGAAAAGAAGGCGAGAGAAGAGAGAGAAGAGAAGGAAAAAAAATTCCAAGGATTTTTGGGGTTTTTGAGAGAAGAAAACGTGGTAGGGGTGGAAGTAGGATAGGGATGCAGATGTGAGAGAAGAACAACGGTAGCATTTCGAGGGTGAGGGTAGACGAATCAAAATAAATTGTCAGCCGGCACGTTTTTTTCTGGAAATGAGAACGCTTGACAACTGTTGCCTTACCGAGTGCGATACCCCCATGAGGCGGGGCGCCACATTGCAAGGCGTGCAATAGGTGATCAAATGGGGCCTTTTCTTGGTCGGTCAACTAGAAAGATGAAAGGGTAGATGTGAGTCAAAGTGGGAAAAAATAAGGTTCGAGTCGGAGGTGTCGTTTAGCACCCCGAATTTTGCAGGGTCAATGATAATGAGCCGAAACAACAGGTATTGGTGAGACAAAGCGAGGTCCAGTGACAAAGAGCAGAAAGGGAGGGGGGTGGGGGAGGAGACTGTAGTGCAAAAGAGTTAATCCGGCGGCATGCAACTCACCTGTAGAACCTGTCCGAAGATGTACTCCTGCATGGCTGCATCGTGTACACGAACGGAACCTCCCCCGATTTCCACCCCGTTCAGCACGAGATCGTAATGTTGTCCGCGGACCTGATTCAAGGAGAGAAGAGTTCAGTGAAACACGCATGAGCATACAAGAACATATCATATCAATGATTTTCATTTGAGCAACCCAGATGAAAATGGATATGAAAGGAAGCGCAAGGCAGGATCGCGTAAATAATTTTGATTGGGAGGTTGGGAATCACGCATACCTGTTCGATATCCCCGCGGTACATAGCCTCGATGTCTTGCCACATGGGTGCAGTGAATGGATGGTGGGAACTACTCCATCTACCTTTAGCCAAAAAGTCCTTATCTTCATCAGCGCGAGTGAATAGAGGGAACTCCGTGATCCATAGGAAATGGGGGTCTTTAGTAATGATAAATTCGCCTGTCCGCAGGGGGAAAGAAATCCGTAAGTTGGCGACCCGAACGACAGAAAACACGCATGAACACGTACCACGGGACTGGGCCAATTCAGAAATACGGAGACGAACTCTACCCAGGGAAGTTGATCCACCCTGTCCCGTTTGAGGATCAGCGGCTACACATCGCTTGGTTGAATTTTAAGAACGAGGCGGGGTGTTTACCTTTGGCAACTTGGATCGCTTGGATAACCAGATATCATCGCCATACCTCAGTTTGAAAGCAGTGTTGACTTGGGCTTGTCCATCAGCTGTTAGACCTTTTAGAGATTCGCATCCGAGGCCAGAATCTCTTAGCCATGTCTGACTGGTACTCTGGGAATAATGAATGTGCCGCTGAAGAATACACGATCGATCGTTCATCACTTGCGTGTTTGCTGATCAAGAAGCAGCGCACCGTGCCAAAATCGTCCTTGCAGGCTTTTGAAGCACGTATGAACTCTGAATCATTGGACTTTCGAACAATGATACACTCTAGGACTTCTTGGTTTTTCTCATATATGCTGCGTATATCAGAAGGAAGGTGAGGCGTGATATTCATAATCTGCGAGGAAATTGAATCAATCAATCAGCACCCGTTAGAAGGATGTTATGATTTGCGACAGGCTCTGCCTACCTCGAGCCCAAAACGCGTGTCCGGTTTGTCAGATCCATACTAGAAGAATAAATAGATGTAAATCCTGAAAAGCCAAAGTATTGGCAATACAAGCGGCTTACACGTGTCATCGCTTCTCGGTAGGTCATCACTCGAAAGTGATCGAGAAGCGTGATGCCCTCCATTTGCGACCAGATTTTCCGGATGAGCAATTCTACCACTTGACGAACTTCTGTACCCCCAATTCGCCATGCGTCGGAAAACTCTGATGTGGCAGGGCCAGGTTGTCCCCAAGACACGAAGGCCATTTCCAGATCGACCTGTGTGAATTCCGGCTGCCTATCTTTGCGGCCATCCTCATCTCGGAAACATTTCGCTAATTGGAAATAGCGATCAACACCCCCTGAACAGATCAATAGCTGCTTCGGCTGTTGAGGGGATTGCTGCAATGCATAGAACAAGGGTCGTTCCGATGTACTGGTGTCGGAATGGGAAGAACTAGTGACGGAAACACGGGTAGGGACGAGAAACTCGCGGGCACCTTCGGGAGACGATCTTAGGAGGACAGGGGTCTCGACTTCGAGGAAGCCTGGACATAGTCAAAAAGAAGCGAATGAATGAGTGACCTCGAGCATTTAGACACAAAGTAAGCAACATGCCTTGATCGTGAAGGGTATTCCGGATTAGGTGGGCGACCTGACTACGCTTCTTGATGTTATCAGACAAAGCTGTTCTTCTCAAGTCCAAATACCGGTATCGGGCTCTCAAGTCATCGTTCGGCTTCATACGGGGATATTAATATAATAAAAATAGCAGAACAAAGAGCTCGGCCTTACCAAGTTAAATGGGTTTGAAGGGGTAAAAGGCAGTGTCGACGCTGAGTTTAGCACGGTAAACTTCTCCACCTGGACGTCGATTTCGCCAGTGGTGCCCTTGAGGATCGGGAATGGTGAGAAACGTGTGAGAAATAGAACATGAAGAGAAGACATACTGGGCGTTTGGCCTCTTGTGGACGGAGAAGAACGGTGCCCTCTATGAGGACGGAAGATTCTATGGGGACATCTTTGAGGGCAGATAGTTCGGGGAAACCTTGGGAGTGATTGAGGATGAGCTGGGTAGTGCCATATGAGTCCTTAAGTGGGAAGAAGGACACGAGCTTTCCTTTCCTTAATAAGAATGATGAGCTGGCATGATATGTCGTGGAGAGACTGGAGAGGTAGTCACCGTTCTGGGAGGAGCCAGCCAGCGAGGACGACGCGGGAGCCAGCATGGGAGGCATTGAGGGAGCCGCAGTTGTGGGTTCTTTGTGGAAAGGGAGCTGACGAAGGAAATGAATGTTTGTGGCTGCGAACCGTGCAAAGACATACCGCAGTGAGCGAAGGCGCGTCTGGTGGCGATGCGGAAGAGGGACATGGAAGTCGGGAAAAGAGAGAGCTGACATAAGGGCCGATTGGATCTTGATACAGTCGCCTCTGCCTTATTCCATACCCCTTCGTGACATGGCTGGGTTATGGGTTTTGACAGAGTATGGGT